>QANY01009184.1:0-73753 GCA_003255025.1 Datisca glomerata | reverse complement strand
ATATATATAAATAATATAATATTATATATACTATATATAATGAGAGTGAGACGAATAGAGATACTATATATAATGAGAGTGAGAGGAATAGAGATACTATATATAATGAGAGTGAGAGATGGAGAGGAAGAGAGAGATAAAAATGGTAATTAGTTAATTAATTAAATATGCATGATCTCAAGAGAGAGAGGGGGGTAATTAATAGATATGAGATATTAAAAAAATATTGAGAGAGAGAAATATAATAAATGGGTATATTAATAACTAATTTAATAGAAAAATTATTAAATTTATATCAATTTACTAGATTTATTTTTATTTTTAGAAAAATACTTTATTTGATGTTTATCAAAATGTGTGACAAATTTGAATTTAAAATGAAAAACGTGTATAGATTTCATCATTTCTAAAACAGTTCTTCAGTCAAATTTTCAGTATACTAATCCCATTTTTACTGAACAATTGAATTAACACAAATTATTAATTCTCAATACTTGTATTCATCTTTTCAACGTAGTCATTTGTATCTTGAGACAATAAAAAGTCATACTTTAAGCTAGTTTCTTTTGACAGATACTAACCCCAATTTAACTTCACCAGTCTCAACCCTATTCTCTTTAACACAGTAACCAAACTAGTCTAGGAAACGAAGAGCAAAATATAAAGAAAGATAGGAGACAGCATCGAAAGAAGAGGAAGAACACACAGGATTTATACTGACTGGTTCAGCTTTGACAAGCCTACATCTAGTTGAGCTCAAAGTCAAGCTCTTTGCCCTATAAACCATGTTAAAGTTACAGATTACAAACTTCCTTCTTATGAACAGAAATTAAAAAAAAAAAAAACTCCATATCTCAGTCCAAACAAGAACCTAGCACAGTCTTGCTAGAGAGAGAACACCATTGTTGACAGCCTTCAACCTTTGTTCTTGAACCTCAAAAAATTCTCTCTTTCGAGAGAGAGTACGAAAGTAATTTCAGTATCCCTTTTTTCTGAATGTGTATAACTATATATATATATATATATATATATATCAGCTTTCTGAACCTGTAGGAAACGGCCAAGTGGCATTAGATAAACCACTTATTAACCTCTCTAATTAGTTGTAGTTGTTTATAACTAAATATGGAGTTCAGTACTGATCAACTATCAACAATCTCCACCTTGATCTTACTGAACTTCATCATCCATATAGTGGATAGAACCTTCTGAGTTATCATAGCTCCACCCAACATGTTCATCCATTGTCTATGTTAAGGAGTTCAAGGCACAACTTCAACTTCTTGGCTGGCAGGACTTTGGTTCCCACGTCAGCGGGGTTCTCATCTTGGATATCTTCTCTGGCCTTACTTCTCTCCTTGACACTATGTCTCTGATGTAGTGGTAACTTACTTCAACATGTTTTGTCCTTTCATGAAATACAAGATTTTTGCATAGGTGTATTGGGGATTGACTATCAGAAAAGACAGTGGCTACCTCATTATATACTCTTATCTCTTTATGAAGTCCTTGTAGCCATACATTAGATTGGAACACATGTAAGTAAAATTTTCTATAAGATATCAAACACATGCAAGTAAAATTTTCACATTCGCTACATCGAAGTTTGGGGGAGGTAGATACCATACATTAGATTGAAAGAAAATATTCAGAAAAGTATGGAAGTATTCAAGTATTCAAACACTTAGAAATTTTTCAAATATTTTGAAAGCTACATCTAGCTCATCATGCAACACAAGGCCGAAAGGAAACTTAAAGATAAATAATGTCGGCAAAATGCTCAACCTCCAAGTCGGTATACTTTGTGCTCAAAGTCCATTCACATAGGACAACCAACTCAGGAACCTCTCCTTTAGTTGAGGCCGCGACCTCAATGGCGTTAGTCCCACGCATATCATTAGCAGTTACTTCAGTCAGATCCTTGGTCTCGATCGAGCAACCGGCTCAAGAAAAGACGTAGAGGACGAAGAAATAAGACTTTTCATCTTCATAACATAGGAGATTATTTTAGATACTGAGAACACAGTATTGAAGGACTTAGACTCAAAATGCTCGTGGGAGGATGACTCAAAAGACATTTTAAACTGAAATATTAAATAAAAAATTAAATGAAAGGAGAGAGGGATCAACAGTGTTTATCTTGAAAACTTGATTCGTCGAAATGTATGAACTTCTAAAGGCTACCAACGCTACAATCGTGAATGAGAAACAACTAAAAATGTACCAAAAAGATCGTCAGAAGAGTCGAATGAAGTGTGCCTAAGTAAAATCAACAAAAAAGCACATTAGAACCAGAGGTTTGACACCACACGGGCAACTAGCCTATTACCTTTAATGATCCTTCTCTTTTGTTAGATATTTATTTCACTCAAAATTGGGTCTCTCACCAGGTGTTTTGCCTGTGGCTCCAGAGGGCATTCACATTTAGCATATGTCTACACTGACCGAGCTCTTTGGAGATGATTTTTACTACAATTTAGTGGAGGAACTTTAGGGCATCCCTTAGGGTAATAGCTAACAAAGTAGCTCTAGAAGCATATGTAGAGCTCGTAATGGGGATGTGATATCTTGCTCATGAGGGTAATGAAATTATTCGCGAGGCTAGCAAATGGTGTCCGGAACTAACTTTTGCTTGTGAAGTATGGCAGGGGATCAAAATCTGAATTTTCAATAATGGATACTTTGTAATCTAGTAATTATTGTCCGTTCTTTTAGTTGAATTTTCACAAGAATTTACACATCTACAAGCGGGTGTGTTTGAATGTTTTCACGTATCGATTGAATATTCTCCATCTATACTAGTTAAAAATATGTAGTTTCAGTCTCCTTAATATCTAAGTCTTAAGGAGTGATGATCAAGATGGGCTTTTCAATTCATACCATACTCAATTTGATTGATTGTCACTTAAAAAATATTTTTACTAAGCTAATTTTGTTTCTAAAATAATTATTTGACAATTGTTTTTTTTAATCTTTATAAATATACAAATCACATTATGGTACATTACGTACCATATTGGTCATTACCTTCGAATTTTCCTATATAATTGACATTCCTCTTAGAAAAAATTAGTATGTGTAATTTTTCTTATTTCTTACATTCATTCTCTTTATAACCCTCCGTTAGACATGGTAGTTCTTCTACTATGAGTACACGAGTAGAGAACATATCATAGACTGTTAAATACTGGAAGTCAGACGCGTAGAAACCTTGTTGCACCATGATACCTTCAATGGGGGCGTGAAATCGGCTTTGGGAATGGTGGTTCTGTTGGAATATGTCTATACATAAATGTGTAATAACTATTTATTTGTATTTAGTTATTTTTCAGATATTAGTATTATTGAATTCTTATGAATAAATTGAAAGTTTTGTTTTAAATTAAAGTGTGTTTATAAATTACTCTCAAGTCCTGAAACTTTTATCAATGAATGAAGAGTGAAGACGGAGACGTCTCCAGATGAACTCTTCTAAGAAAGTTCAGAACGATATTCGTAGTCTTAGGATCGACCGGGCAATCGAATCTGATTATGACTATTAGGTTGAATCAATGTATGCCAGTCTTGGGGCATTTGAGTGGAGATTCAAATGGTTAACCTAGAAATGTTATAAATATGTTGAATAGGCCGGTAAAAAATTAGTTTAGAGCCCAAAATCATTTACCGAGCTCTAAATTTAACTGTTACACCTTAAGGCTATTTTCAAATTACTTTAATCCTGAGGTGAATACGTAACTTGACTTATTTAGTTACAATTTTTGATATGTCAAATGAGTGAGTTCGAATTGGCCGGCAATACCTCGGTTATTGAGATTGTAATTCAATTAAGTTGGAGTTACGTGATTCACAGTTATGAAAATTTGTGGTTCGATTGTAAAAGCAATAATTTCATCTTATGCTTTATTGATGGGTGTGTTAATAAATTAACTTGGCCAGGTATTCAATGAATTGAGTCATTGATTAAGAGTTATGAATTATACGAGACAATTTACTATTATGTTTTTATTATCCACAGTCAATAAAGGAGTTAAGGAAATAATAACAAGAGCGGTAAAACGATAATTTTACATTCTGCTCTTGTTACTGATATTCACAATGGGTATTATGTTTAAATATTATGTAGACCGTGAAAATAAAAATGGTTTATTACACCAACAGAAATTGATTCGGCATCGAATTTATAGTAGAATCGTATGATGTCATGATTAAGTAGGTCAAAAATTTATGGAGATAAAATTCGTCGGGTATTAGAATCCTTAGTTTTGTTCATGTGAGTTCATTCAGTCTCAGAAATAGCTCATGAGAACAAAAATAGAGAAAGGAAGTAAATTGGATAAAAATATGTTTTGGTGTCAAGGCATATTTCCTACATCTATATGTGATCGGTGATGTCACTTAATTAGTTAAGTGTGATAATATGTATTGAAATTAATTAGTTTATTATTGGATTATTTTTTAATTAGTAAATAAAAATAAATAAATTAATTGATAATGATCAATTAAATCTATAAATTGGATTGATGAATCTCGATACAACTCAAACTCTAGTGAATATTACAATTTTCAGTAATTATGGATATATGGGGTGAATTTTCAAAAATTTAAAAATATACGGGTATATTTATAAATATTGAAAATTACATTTTGGCAATATTTAATTGCAATCTGATTGCAGATAAATATTAGATAAAATACAATTGTTTGTTAACAAAGCAAGTGAGAAAAACGTTTTCCCCTCCCTCCCTGTTGTCGCTGAAAATTATATTGAATGAGAAAATTTTTTATTTTTCTTCTTCAATCATTTAGAGATCCCACACTCCAATTTCTATACAAAATTCTCGTGAGATATATTTCTGAAATTAATGGGTGGTTGTTGGTGGATGAAATTCACAAATCATTCTTGAAGTTCAAGTGCGTGATTTGGATCCTGAAGCTTGAAGAACACTTGAAGAAATTCTGCCAGTTCCAAAAGTCTCCGATACAAGGTATAGGTTAAAAAAATCACACATTATCTTCTCGTTTAATATCATATATGCATTATCTCGCGTTATTTTGTTTTAAGTTATTCAATTTGATTAAATAAGTTAATTGAATTTTTTTTTGCCCACGAACTATTCGTAGTTCAAACTTATTTTTAATCAAATTTTAAAACCAATAGGTCCTAGCAATTAGTATCAGAGCAATAAGTTCTTGATTATGCATATTGATATTTGAAACGAACGTATTCTGAATTTTGTGGATATTGGCATATGATTTTATATGGTAGATTCAAAACTATTTTGAATGTGTTATATGATTGGATCTCTAACTATTGGCTCTAGGCATTTTTATTTCAATTTAAAATTCATGTACGCCAGATTTGAGGCATATGATTTTATGTAATTTATTTTGTTCCAAAAATTGTAATTTTATAAATTTGAAGTAAAATCGTCGTCGCCTCAAAATCGCCGGCGAGAAGCCGCTATACAGACACTGAGAAGTCCCAAAATTAATGTTCACGCCAAATTTTATGCTTATGCCGGAATGACTGTTCGCGCCAGAGTTACTGTTCTGGCGATCCGTGTTACTGTTCTGGCGGTTGTCGTTACTATTATGGCTCTCGTGCCCTGCATGGTGCCTAAAGTTTGTGAAACCTTAGACGATAACAATTAGGGTTCAGGAAGCCCTGTGATGTTTCGCGATAGCTCTTATCCTGTATCTTTTAAATTTTGAATTTTGAATTTTGAATTTTGAATTTTAAAATGAGAATGGATTTTTGTAAAAAAGTTTCAAAGTGGTGAAACAACCTGAAAGACAAATAGACAATTACAGACGCCATGAAGATTTGTAAATTAATTTGTGATTTATTATCCTTTTAGGTTGTAATTAGAAATAGGGAAGTTAATTTTAAATGTATGATTTAATTTTAATCGCGCATCATCATATAACATATCATATAGAACTAGAAATATGCGAATATTAAATTATCATATAACATGTACATGCATCATATAACATATTAAATAAAGTATCTATAAATTTCATCATATTTTTCAAATTAATAAAAGTTATGTTTTGAAAAAAACCAAAAATCCAAAGTTTTTTCAAAAACTAAGTGGGAGGGTCATTTACCTTGAAACGCTCCGAAGGTCTCCGCCAACTTAATCGTGCCACGATGAATGATTTAGAACCACCCATAGCGGTCCTCTCTTCAATGGAAGAAACTTTAAAGTCGTGTCGATTTGACTCATCGAGTTGTTTGAGAAGCTAAGACTTCTAAAGGAAGTGGTGGGGCAGGGCTATTCCTTAGATGGGCTGTTAGTCCGTAGCCACTTTTGAGAGTCAATACGTTGGTTAAACACTTAAACTAAAACACATTGGAATCTCCACTTAGGGGCTAGTCAATGGGGCCAAGGTGACCAAAATAATTGGTGATTAGTTAAGCTAGATGTGGAGACATTTGAGAGTTAACCAAATGAGAAGAGTCTCGATACGGTAGAAGATAGTTTGGACTTCATCCCTCGATAAGACAAGCTGTCATTTTTTATTGTAACATCGTGAAGGAAATATTTTTAATGGATTTTTAAATATTTTAGTAGTTGCATCATGCATCATACTTTCCTAAACGATTAAGCATTTATTTACACCGTTTTCTTTATTCTTTTCGATAATCATGTCAATATCCCAATTCTCAACTATCTTAAACACGAACAATATTAACTGGCGATAATTACGGTGATTGGAAACACAATCTTGATATCGTACTAACGATTGAAAAACATGAGTTCATGCTCACTACCCTTTTATCCCCTTGAGCCTATTGCTGAATCGAATCAAGAGGAAAATGATGCTTATACTTCTTGGCTATGTTCTGATGAGATAGCCAGATATTACACCTTGGCTTTTGTTAGCAATGTGTTGCAACAACAACATCAGATTTCAGAAACCATCGCTGATATGATGTTGAACATCATCGAATGTTTAAAGATTAGGGTCGTTAAGTCAAACAGGCAGTTGTGTGAAACCTTATGAATTATAGGATAAAACCTGGAACTCTTGTCAGAGAACATATGATGCTGATCATTAGTTATCTGAATGCGATGGAGATCATGCGTGCTGAGGTTGATGGTGAGACTTAGGTGGATATGATCCTAGAGACTTTGCCAGATACATTCGAGAACTTCAAACTTAATTATTTGATGAATAAGTTAAGGTACTTGTTTCCTGAGATTATGAAGGAGTTGCAAGCCACTGAGACATTGCTTCTAGCAAAAGGAAGACTGGAGAGGTAAACTTTACTGAAAGTAAGCCTTCCACCTTTGGTGCTAAAAGAAAACACGATAGGAGATCTGAATAAGGCTAAGAAGCAGAACTCAAAAGTTGCAAATAGTAAGGGCACTGTAAGGTGGACATGTTGTGAGACAAGTGTTATCATTATGGAGTCGATAACCATTGGATACGTAACTGCCTAGATTGTCTCTAGCAGATATCTTAGTCGAGTTCATCGTTCATATGGAGAATAAAGCACTAGTATTGGATGTATCAGTTGGAATTTGATAACGGTTATATGTTTTTACGTGATGTTTATTATATCTCAGCTCTTTGGAAGAATCTTATTTATATTGGTGCATTAATTGAGCAAGGATTTGATCTTAAATTTATTGATAATGATATTGGTATTTTTAGAAATGAATGTCTAATTACTGTTGCAAGCATGTTTAATAAACGGTTTCACGTAAAATCAATAGTTCTAATGATATGTGACACTGAAGTGGATAATGATTCACAAAAGGATAGTAAAAGGTTGAAGTATGAATCAATCGATCTAATTACTTACGCCTTGGGCGTATTAGCTTGGACATGATGAAAAGACTTGTGAAAGATTGTCATTTGTAGACTTTAAGTGTGGGATCACTACCTGCATGCGAATCCTGTATTGAAGGCAAAATGACCAAAAGACATTTTTCAACAAAAAGTGAAAGAGCCACTTAATGCCTTGAACTCATAAATAGTGATGTATGTGGGCAATTGAATATCCAAGCAAAAGGAGGTTATGAATACTTCGTAACCTTCACTGACGACGACTCACATTTTGATCATGTTTATCTAATGCGTCAAAAGTATGAAACCTTTGAAAAGTTCAAAGAGCATAAGGTCTTGGTTGAAAAGTAATTAGAAAAACAAATCAAAGCGGTACGATCTGATCCTGATGGAGAGTACTTGCCATGGGAGTTCAAAGACTTTCTTAAGAAATAAGGTATTTTTTTCTCAGCTTACAGTACCTGGTACGCCACACCAAAATGGTGTGTCAAAGAGAAGGAATCGAACTCTGTTGGATATGGTTAGATCCATGATGAGTTACTCATCCCTCCCAGATTCCTTCTGGGGATATGCCTTGGAAATAACGGAATATATGCTGAACCAAGTTCCATCGAAGACGATACCTGGTACACCTTATGAAAGATGGTATGGATGAAAGTCGTCTATTAACCATTTTAAATTATAGGGGTGCCCAGCATTATGAATGTTCATAGGATATCCCAAGAGAATAAATGGGTACATCTTCTATAGTACGACTGATCAGAAAACATTCGTTAGCACGAATGCTCATTTTCTTGAAGAGGATTACATTAAAAGTGTATACATGAGAAGCACAGTTGTGCTAGAAGAATTATTGATTGGGAGTACATTGACTCCCCAATTAGAATTATTTCTGATTCAATAATAGAAGAACCACGACATGAGTCAAAGCCTATGGATCCTTGACGTAGTAAGAGGGTTATGACACAACCTGAGAGGTATATATCCTATGGAGAAGCTTTGATAGCTGTCTCAAATAAGGGCCTCGATGAACCTGTCTCCTACTCAGATGTCATGGCAGGTCCTGAAGCAAACTTATAGCAATAAGCCATGAAGGTTGTGCTACATTCGATGTACTCGACTGGAGTCTGGAAGCTTGTAGATCCTCCTAAAGGGGTAAAATTTGTAGGATGCAAATGGATATATAATAAGAAAAGATGTCTATATGGGAATGTAGAGACATTCAAGCTAGGCTAGTAACCAAGGACTACACCTAAAAGGATGGTATAGACTACGAGGATACTTTCTCATCGGTGGCCATGCTTAGATCTATCTGAATCCTTTTGTCCATTGTTGTTTCCCTTGATTATGAAATTTGACAAATGGGCCAAGACTGATTTTCTGAATGGAAATCTTGATGAGCGCATTTATATGACTCAACCAGACGAGTTTATGCGAATTGCAGAAGTCCATTTATGGACTTAAGCAAGCGTCATGATTGTGGAATATTTGATTCGACAAAACTGTTAAAAACTATGATTTTGAACAGTTAGTGGTCGAGCCCTGTGTGTATAAGCTGATACACGAAGGGAATGTGACTTTTCTACTCTTGTACGTAGATGATATTCTACTCATTGGGAATAGTGTAAGAAAATTATCTGATGTCAAGATTTGGCTTGCAAAACAATTTGATATGAAGAATCTTGGAGAAGTTGCATTTGTCTTAGGTATTTTGATCTTTCGAGAAGTTATATTTGTCTTAGGTATTTTGATATGAAGAATCTTGGCATTGTCTCAAACATCTTATATTGATAAGGTGTTGGATCACTTCAATATGTAAAACTCTAAGAAAGGATTTTTTTTTTCTTTTAGACATGGAGTCAGCCTCTCCAATGAGCAGTCTCCCAAGACACCTCAAGAAGAGGAAAACATGAGAAAAATTCCCTATTTCTGGGCCGTAGAAAGTCTCATGTATGCGATGCTTTGAACTAAGCCTGACATTTGTTATGTCGTGGGCGTGGTGAGTCATTTCCAATCTAATCCTAGAATCGAGCACTGGAATGCCTTCAAGCGCATCTTTAAGTATCTGAGGAAAACAACAAACTACATGCTTGTGTGTTCAGGTACTGACCTGAATATGACGGGGTATACTGATTCCAATTTGCAAGAAAACAAGGATTCTAGGAGGTCCACTTTAGGATCAGTGTTCAGAAAGTGGAACTGTTGTGTGGAGAAGTATCAAGCAATCTTGCATTGTTGATTCTACCATGGAAGCTGAATATATGGTAGCTTGTGGAGCTACAAAGGAGGTTGTATGGCTTAGGAAGTTTTTGAAGACTCTAGAAGTTGTTCCAGACGCTGACAAGACCATGATACTTTATTGTGATAACAGTGGGGCTGTAGCAAATTCTAAAGAATTTAGAAGCCATAAGAGATCCAAACATATAGAATGTAAAAATTCACCTGATTAAAAATATCAATGAACGAAGAGTGAAGACAGAGGCGTCTCTAGACGAACTCTTCTAAGAAAGTTCAAAACGATATTCGCAGTCTTAGGATCGACTAGGCAATCGAATCCGTTTACGACTGTTAGGTTGAACCAATGAATGCCAGTCTTGGGGTATGCGAGTGGAGATTCAAACAGTTAACCTAGACATGTTATGAACATGTTGAATAAACCGATAACAAATTAGTTTAGAGCCTAAAACCGTTTATCGAGCTTTAAATCTAGTTGTTACACCTTAAGGGTATTTTCATAATTATTTTAATCTTGACGTGAATACGTAGCTTGACTTAGTTAGTTACAATCTTTGATACTTCAAATAAGTGAGTTCGAATTGGTGGGCAATACATCGGCTGTTGGGATTATAATTCAATTAAGTTGGAGTTACATGATTCACAGATATAGAAATTTGTGGTTCAATTGCGAAAACAACAATATCGCCTTATGCTTTTATCGATAGGTGTGTGAATAAATTAACCTGACCATATATTTAATGAATTAAGTCAATGATTAAGACTAGTGAATTGTATGAGACAATTCGCTATTATTTATTTCTTATTCACAGTCAATAAATGAGTTAAGGAAATAATTACAATAGGGGTAAAATGGTAATTTCACATTTCACTCTTGTTACTGAAATTCATGATGTCTATTGTGTTAAAATATTATGTAGACCGTAAAAATAAAAAGGATTTATTTGCACCAACAGAAACGTAGCGCGTATGAATTGAGAGTTGATTCAGCATCGAACATATAGTGAAATCGTATGATGTCAAGATTAAATAAGTCAGAAATTTATGGAGATAAATTCGTCGGGTATTTAAATTCTTAGCTTTGTTCATGTGGATGCATTCGGTCTCTGAAATAGCTCATTATAACATGAATAGAGAAACGAAGTAAATTGGATCAAATGTGTTTTGGTGCCAAGACATATTTGCTACACCTATATGTGATAGGTGATGTCACTTAATTAGTTAAGTGTGATAATATGTATTGAAATTAATTAGTTTATTATTTTCTAATTATTAGATAATTAGTAAATAAAAATAAATTAATTAATTGATAATGATCAATTAAATCTATCAATTGAATTGATGAATCTCGATACAACTCAAACTCTAGGGAATATTGTAATTTTGGGCAATTATGAATATATGGGGTGAATTTTTAAAAATTTAAAAATATATAGATATATTTAAAAATATCAAAAATTATATTGGATAAGATAGATTTGCTTGTTAACAAAGTAAGAGAAAAATGTTTTCCCCTCCCTCCCTGTTGTCACCGAAAATTATATTGAAAGAGAAATTTTTTTATCTTTTTTCTTCAATCGTTTTGAAATCTCACACTCAAATTCCTACATAAAATTATTGTGAGATATATTTTTGAAATTAACAGGTGGTTGTTGGTGGACGAAATTCACAAATCACTTTTGGAGTTCAAGTGCGTGATTCAGATCCTAAAACTTGAAGAACATGAATAACACTTGAAAAAGTTTCATCAATTTAAAAATTCTCTGATACAAGATATAGATGAAAAAAATTATTTATAACATTATTTTTTTGTTTCATGTGGTATATCCACTGTTGTTGGTAATGATTTTGTGGGTTAGAATTCCAATCATCTTTAATTACTGTACTCGTGGGCATGCGTGCCTTATTTGTTTAGGACTGTATGCCTTGCTTTTCTGTTTTACTGGCTTTGTCTCCTTTGATCTATTTGTATTTTCTTTTTATTATTTTAATATATGGATACATATTGAGAGTTTTTCAGAATATGATTAGTTAATGATTCTTTTTCCTCTGGGTCAGTCGAGATGAAATCATTCATGCAACCAACCTTATTGATTATCTCTGTTTTAGGGCCAACAACCATGTCAATTCTTCCATTTTTCCTGTCAAGACGAATATTCACAACAAACCCTTGCTAGAAACAATCTCTTTTCTTTGGCAAAACAAAAAGAAAGAAAGAATCTATATTCTATTCACTCTACCATAGAAACCCTCAGATTTTCAAATTGGTGAAATAAATCTTTTTGTTTTGTTCATAATATTTGTTATCATCAAGTGACGATAGCTTAGTAGTCATTACTGTCTTCGATTAGTTGTCCATCCTGTAGATGTACAAAATCTACTGCCGATTCGAATTACCTCGTGTCTCACATAAACTCAATGATCCTACAAAATGAAGAAACGACGAAGGATTATCTCAACATCGGGGTGGTGTCCAGTCTAATACACTTCAACACTCAAATCAGTAGAATGTCTTTCAGAATAGTATTATCGAAGACTGAAAGAATGCATACTATTCTTGTAACACCCCGATCCCCGAGAGTTAAACATGCTTGAAATTTCACAATTTAAAAATCTTCAATTCAATTAAAACCCTAATTTGAAAAAAATCCTCAAATTGAGAACCCTAATTATGCCCTAATTTTAACGATAAATAGCATAAGCATAAAATTATTAAAAGAAAATATTAAATCATTAATTGAATTAAATGATTCATTAAACTGTAATAAAGTGAAGCGCACAAAAAATCTATAAGACATGAAAGTTAAACATGAATATTCATAAATTTCTGAAATAACTGAAATCAAACCGAAGTCATAACATTATAATTTAACTTAAAAATCATAATCATGCTTGCTATGACAGTTCCTCACTCCTGCTGCTGACATCATCACCTGCAACACAATCATAAATGAGGGATGAGTATTAAAAATATTCAGTAAGTAAATTCACATACTAATAAGTTTCACATGACATAAATGTAAACATATAACTCATGCAAATTTAATTTCACACGTTCACTGGTCACCTAAAATACTTGTAATAACACATCGGTTTCATGGTTAACATATAACTTGAACTTGTACTTATACATGTTGATGCTTGTACTTGCTTGATCATAATCTGACTAGACATATCTCTCGATTAACAACCTAACCAGAACTTATTCACAACTTGAACTTGAACTTGTAACATGAACGTGAACATGACAGATTGAGTGTCCTGAAACTTGATGTCACTTAAAGTTATATGAACCTTAGAACGCTAACATAAACATGGTGACACCCAACTGTATAACTTGGTAACATGTCGTGGACAATCTGGTTACTTGATAACCAAGGGACATGACTAAGTCTACTTCTTATTTACTTATCACTTTACTTGAATTAATATTCATAATTCACATTATCACATATACATGGGTAAACATATAACTTGTGTATGAACATATACGATATAACTATTACATGTATAACTCAAAATATAATCATATATAACATAATAAATAATTTCATCGTGATATGAAAAATAAATAAAACAGTTGATGATAAGATTGAACATAAATAAATAATAAAATAATTCCACATTATATATTCTACACTTATAACATATGAACTGAATTATTATGTAAATCCACTTACCTGGATTCGCTACGAATTAAATTCAGCAACTAATTTCTTAAAATCTAAGGATCCCAGATCACAACAAATTCGTATAATATCTACAATTATTTAATTAACTAAGTGAGGTTGGGAATACGTGGAAACCACATCGGATGTAAATTATCTAACGGTTCAACAAGGTTCGGATGTTCTGAACTGGTTCGGTTCTTCTGTTTTGGGCCGGTTCAATCTGGTCGGGTTGAATCGGTTTGGCCTGGTCTGACTGATCCGGTTCGACCCAGCCTGAATGAACTGGTCTGATTCAGGTGAACCGGTTCAAGAGAATGGGGAATAGAAAAGGGAGACGAAGAAGAGGGGGAGAGAGACGGAGAGAAGCAGAAATAGAGGGGAAGAGGGAGACGAAGGAGAGAGAGACGCAACAGAGAGGGGGAAAGAGTAAGGAAAGAGAGAGACCGAGAGAAATAACATGAGGGAGACATAGAAAGAGAGACCGAGACAACATATTCAGAGGGGGTATAGGGAGATGAAGGAGAGAGAGACGCAACAGAGAGGGGAAAGATGAAGGAAAAAGAGAGGCCGAGAGAAATAATGAAAGGGAGATAGAGAGAGACCGAGACAACAGAAATAGAAGAGGAAAAGGGAGACGAATGAGACAGAGATAGACCGAGAGAAGCAGAAACAGAGGGGGGAGAGGGAGACGAAGGAGAGAGAGAGACCGAGAGAAGCAGAAACAAAGGGGGAAGAGGGAGATGAAGGAGATATAGAGAGAGACCGAGAGAAGCAGAAACAGAGGGGAAGAGGGAGATGAAAGAGATAGAAAGAGATCGAGAGAAGCAGAAACAGAGAGAGATTGAAGCTTACCAAAATGGAGTTGCACCACGATGCTGGAAACAGAGATGAACAAAATGCATATCACTGAAAAATTTGAGAAAAATTCAGAATTGGATATTATATAAACATTGAATAAAAGATTAAGGTTGAAACTGCAAAGAAGATATTAGTATTCATCTTTTCCTTCTCCCTAAAATTACAGAGCAAAACCAACGAACCTCCTCACTACACTCTCCATCTCTCTCTCTCTATCTCTCTCTAAAACCCTCTCAAATGTTGCGGTCCAAAAACCTCCTCACATCCAACTTCCCAATCTCTCAATCTCCTACCCATAAAAGCTTTCTCTCTCATCCCACCCTCCCGTCTTCTCTTCTCCCCTTCCTCTGCAGACCCATCACCATTTTCTCTATCTCATCCCAATCTCGATCCAGAGTCGAGCCATGGCTAGCCCAAGTCGCTGAACCCACTAACCCAATAATTACCAGTGTTCCAGATGAGGGTCCCATTGAACTCCCACCTTCTCCTCCTACTATTTTTGCCACCACTGATGACCCTTCACCTCTCCAGGTTACGACCAGTGTCTTTCTCACCGGAGCTATCTCTATCTTTCTTTTTCGCGCTGTCAGGCGTCGCGCCAAGCGAGCGAAAGAATTGGTACTGATTGTTAACTCCTTTATTTGCCTACTAAACTTTTCATTTATCTGTGTGGCTATGGTACCTTTGTTTTTTATCCATCATATTAAATTACTGGTCGTCTTTGCTCGTTCGACGAAAAAATCACCCGTTTTAAGTGCTTTGTTTATCCATTCTATCTCTTGATTCTGTTCAAATCTACAGTCCTGCTTAGGTGAAGCACAAGCTTCCACCTCTTTCTTAGTTGGTAATGCAGACTATAAACGTTGATGAAGAAGTTTTGGTTCAGAAATTCAGGTCTTCTGGAGCTAAGGAATCTCTAAAGGATGAGGCACTACAAAGATTGAAAGAAATAAGTACAGGTCCAGTTGAATCTAAGTCTGAACCTTCAGCAATACAGACATTTTTGGGAGCGATCGCGGCTGGTGTAATTGCACTTATTCTATATAAGTTCACCACTACCATTGAAGCTGCTCTAAATCGGCAAACAATGTCTGATAGTTTCTCTGTAAGTGTCTTTACGCGATGCCATTATACATGTTTCACTTTTGTTGCTGGCTAAGATCAGTGAACTGCTTAGTCTTCTTGTTCAGATCTTTTGAAGAGTATAAATTAGATTACTCCTATTTTCATTGAACAAGGTTTGTCTGGTTTCATTTCACTGTGACCATAACAATTGGCATTTTCAGTTCCAAGAGATCAAGGTTGTTCTTTCCATAAGAAGAGTATTAATTGTGACCTATGAGGGGATAGCATGAAACATATGGTCATCGTTATGGCAATGAAATGTATCTTAATTTTGGTTCTATTATCCTCCCTCCCTCTCTCCCTCCCTCACGCACTCCCCCTCCGGCCCTCCCTCTCCCTCTCCCTCTCCTCACAAAATTGCATTCTACTGTTAGAGCATGGGAAGAAACTCTGTTTACTGCATCGCAGCTTCAATTACATGAATATTTGGCATTTTAATCCGTTTAGTCAAATTTCCGTTATCGTTTCGTTTGACGTAGTCAATAAAAGCCTTACACTCATTTTCCTTCTTTTCAGGTCCGTCAGATAACGATAACCATAAGGTAACTCCATACTTCAATCTTAATGTACCCTGCTGTTTATTTGAGTGAAAAGAGTATTGATTCTCCCTTATCTGATGTTTTTACAGGACCATCATAAATGGCATATGCTACCTTGCAACATTTGTTTTTGGCATTAACTCTGTCGGATTATTCCTTTATTCTGGTCAGCTAGCTATCAATTCCTTAATGGAAGGCTCCACAAATAAGGAAGCTGAAAATAGTGGGGATGGGCAATTAAGCTCTTCTAATTCAACAGCTGAGAGTACTTCTGATAACACTGAGTTAAGCAGCACCCAAAGTGATCAAAATCCCAATGATTTGCAATAATGGAAAAGAAGGAAGTCAGTTCTGTTGAGTTACTTGTAAAGATGATCTTATTGAAGTTAATACCATGCATTTTTATAATAAATACCATCATCTAGATTTGGGTCTGTCTAGTTATTTCTATTAGCTGCTAAATAAAGAAGTAAGGAGGTATCCAAATGATTACATTCACACTAACCAGCAAATTAAGCTACTGGTATTAGTGAAATTTCAAACCGAGATAGTCTGAGGAAATATGAAAATGATGAGATTTGGGAGCAGCAACATCTTCTCTAAAAAGACGGAGTTTCCAACCTCTTTTAACTCGAAAGATTTTGCAGACGTTGAAAGAGTCATTCCAAGATATTGTCACTTGATATTTCATTTGAAGGCAAAGAGGACATGGCTATCAACTCAGAGATACCTAAACTCAGTTGTATTATATGGTTTCTCTAAATATTGTTATTTATCAAACATGTGCAGATATAACTATAACTATGTCTCCTATAACTATAGCTATATATGTCTCCTCCTTCATCCCAGTTCTATTTTCTATTCGAAACAGCTAATGTTGTGCTCTATCAAAATTTAATTTTCTATTTAAAAAAATTGTAAATAACTTCAGTGTTTTTTCACTTGTCCTCGTCTTCGTTTCGTTTCTAATAAGAAAATAAAAATTGAATGCCAAAAAGAAAATAAATACATCAAAAACTAAGGGAAACCAAACGCAGTCGTTTTCATAAGTGCACAGAATATACCATATTAACCAAACGAAGAAGCATATGTATTTAAGTGTTACATTATAGGTACCAGTTCTTATCAAATTATTAAAAACAACATTAACGATGTTACCAAGTAGACAACTATTGCAAACTATACAAGTCGTTGGTCTCGATATAGATTTTGAAAATCAGGATTATCACAACAAGGTAGCTCCTCAAACTTAACCAAGGAGATGCCTCTTACACACATGCCAACTTTCTGTTTCCCCTCGTCTCACACCGGAGAAGGTAAGTGCTTCTACTACTCAGGATCATCTTCAACGGTGTTGACCCGCTCACATTCATCAATCCATTCACTATATCTGCAACAAGGAATAATAAAAGTATAATAAAAGTAAAAGATCACGTCAAAAAAAGAACAGTTTGCATATATATCAATACATAAAATCCATATTTTCATATCCCACTTACACGTCTATCGGTTCAGTTAAAGCTGCAAAACAGAACCAAAAAAGAAAAATCAGCAGTCAAGTATAACCTATAAACTGAAAGTCAAAATTAATCATGAAAGAATTCTCATCTGATCATTATAAGTTGGGTTTTACTCATAATTTTCAATCAAAATCTTTCATCTAAGATCCTAACAACACAAAGTAACTGATCTCTCCACAAGCACATATAAACACGATTACAGTTATGTGTATACCCATTCTGGCGTGCACATACCTGTGATTGTTGTACTGAAATTCTCTAGGCAAATCCTACATGAAGCCTCACCAATCAGGTTCTTCATATCACTGCAACCAAAAAGACATTATCCTTTGTCAAAGGTCAAAACAGAGAGCAAATTAACAGAGATGTGTATATATTTTTAGGTTATCAATCATTCACTTGACATCGAAAATTAATAGGAGTAGGTTATGTGAACCAAGAGTCTATAGTGGACTGTTCGTAAAAGATGTAAATTTCTTTCAATAATTGTCCATCAGACACTCACCATATAGTAATTTCAAAACCAAAGATGAACAAAACAGGAACTTACATGCGACATTCAACACTGGTTCCATGGTTGCAGAAGGGACAGCTGAAAACTGTGTCAAGCTTGTCCATTCTCTTTTTTGGTGGAGGCTTTGCCCTTGACTTCCTTTTCCCCATTTCTTTCTTTAGTAAACTAAGTCCATACCAAAGCACAACACCATCAGAAACCAATTGTCTTACTGTAAAAGAAGCATGAGGAAACTTGCATACTACAACCAGGAACTTTTTCAAGCATAACACCCTCAATCAGAGTATTTCTTTAATGATAAACTGCAAATCCATAATCCAACCTATTTCCATACCGATGGTAAACAATCAATAAGTATGTGGTGGTCTCACCCTTATTGTTACCCACATTAAGAACAAAGATAAACTTTCCCCATCAATGCGACATGGCACACCTTAAATATTGATATGAGACTGTTATAAATTACAACCATATAATCCAAAATTTAAGAACTAAGATAAACTTTCCCCATCAATGCGACATGGCACATCTTAAATATTTATATGAAACTGATACAAATTACAACCATGTAATCCAAATATTTACAAAGAAAATGAAGGTTCGCAGTATTACACACTATACCCCATGACCGGACCCCCACACTTTCCTGTAACAAATATAAATTTCATCAGGAAAAAATAACTAATTCCTAACTTAGTGAAAGAGTATCTCATCAGGAAAAAATAACTAATTCCTAACTTAGTGAAAGACTTCTTACGATTTTATGATAGAAAAAGTTGCAATATCCTCGTGACACAACCCCAGCCATTCCAATCCGAGAGACAGAAAGAAAGGAAGCCCGAAGAAATAATTTTCTTTATTTTCTCTCGAATATAGTCCCTCGAAGAACTTTAGTATCCAACCAAATACCAGAACACATCATGATCGATGAGAGATAGTAAAAAGTTCTAGAGATCCTTCCTCTATTTCGATAATTCTTGGTAGCGAAAGAGATAAGAGATATAAAACACCCGATCATCAAAAACTGAAAACCCTAAAAAGTTGAAACAGAAATATCACAAATTTCCACAAGAAGAGAAACTAAGCATAAAATGAAATCAACAAAAAGTTAATAAACAGTTGAACAAACGAAAGCCCAATAGTACAAATCGTGACACTAACTGAGGAAGGAACCGTACCTGGTCGAATAAGAAGAGATTGTTCAAAGCCAGAAAGAATGCACTGGAAATAATTGAAGATTGGGAGCAAAAGAGGGTATTTATAGATTTTCTAAAGGGTAAAAGGCCGCGTTGAGGACAACAGATAATTACAGAAAAGCCACCGATTGCATCGACTTGTATTTCGCCACGTTCAAGTTTTAAGCAGGACTAATTATCATTTTGAAAAAATGATAAATTACACCCTACGATTTATGCATTTACTTTTGTTTTAACCCTAAATTATTATTTTTATCATTTATAATTTTCAATGTTATTTTTACATTTAAAAATCATTCCGTCTATATGAGATGACATAACATTCTGTCTACATGAGACGAGGTAATGAGCATCAAAACAACATTGTTTCAGTATTCTGAAATTATAAAGAGAGTCCAACATTAAACTATGACGTTTCAAAGAAAACCCATCGTTTATTCCAAACAAAACTCATCAAAACCCTTGATTTGAGTTGGAGTAGAGAGCAAACCACAACCCCTGAGATGGGCTGGAGTAGTGAGCGATGCTTGGTGCGACGCCCTGAGATGACGCAGAGCAAACCACCTAAACGATGCAACGTCGTGTTGAAGATTGAGACAATGCCATATTAAGACTAAAGACCGAGCAGAAGATGCCGTGTTGAAGATTGAGACAACGCGCACAAACCATGAGTTGGGAGTAGGGATGCGACAGACGACTGATTCAGTCAGGGTTTAATATGATTTTGGTTTGATTTAGTTAGGGTGTAATCTTTTTTATGTTTTTATTTTATGTAATATGATTTTAGGGTGTGATCTAATTTAGTTAGTGTTACATTTATTTTTAACCTCATTTAATCTGATTTCACTGAATTTGAAGACTAAGTACCTGAAATTATTAATTAGTCTTCCTATACTCTTGAGGAATTTGAAGACTACGTACCAAAAACTACTCTTTGTTGATGAACAGGTAAAAAATATTTACTGTCACGTGGACAAAAGAAATTTACCCAGGACTCATGAGAAGCGTCGAAAAAGAAAAAAAACGGATGACTGACTGAAGTCGTGAGATATTCACAGAACGGGTAATCATCGCTTCAAGAATGAGAACTGACATCTTGAGAACGGGGATCGTCACTTCAAGAATGGGAACTGACATTTTGAGAACGGGGGATCATCGTTTCAAGAATGAGAACTGACATCTCGAGAATGGGGGATCATTGCTTCAAGAACGGGAAGCGACATATCGAGAACGGGGGGTCATTATCTCAAGGACGGGGCAGAACATCAGAACGGGGAAAGGTGTTCAAACTAACAATCAAGTGTCATAATTGATTGGGTAGGTTGCACTACTCAGACAAGACATGTTGGTAGGCCACCAAGTAATTTTGACTAATTAGCTCGGAACCACGGGAAACTATCATGCGGTAGTAATTAATGGGTTGTAACACCCCAACTAATTTTGTAATAAATTATGTGTTTAATTGTTAATTTTTGCTCTTAATTATCCTATGATTATTTGACTTAACGTTTGGATTGAATTAACTAAATGTCTTGCAGAGAAACGATTCAAGGTGATCTAATGACTCATTACGTACCTAGTATAATTTTAATATAATTGATATTAGTTATCAAAATTGTTGACTTATTAAAATTAGATTTATTTGTATTTTTCTAAGCTCACTCACACCATATATGCATTTATACCCTAAGAAAAAAAAACTCTAACACTATTTTGATTTTTTTTATTCGTCTATCTCTCATTCTCTAACTTGCTCACACCAATACATGCATACACCTAAAGCTAACCCTAACCTAAATATACATATTTATATTCCTTCATCTCTCCCTCTCTAAAATAGTCTCTCGCCGCCCAACAAAATAAAAACCACTATTTTCTTTTGTCCTCTTCAACTAGAGGCGAGAATCAACAAAAAAACAAAGAGAACAATTTGGCTGCTTTGTGGTTAACGAATTGTAACTGTGAGGTTTTTCACTTTGGCGTCTTTGAGATAACGAACAAAAAGATTTCTTTGTGAAAACTATTTCATTTTTCTACGCAAGGGCGAATTTTTGTGATTCAGAATTTCTTTTTATTTCAATTTATTCAACGTTTTTAAATGTTTGAGTTTAGATTAACATGTTTGAATTTAGATCTGAATAATAATGAGTTTTAACACTCTTTTATGACTCATATAAGTCTCTTGAATCATATAAGTCTCTTGAATCAATTTCAATAAGGGAGAAACGTTTTCAATAAAAACAAATATGATTTTTAATGAAAACTGGATTTCAGATTTTTCTGCACACTGTGAATCGACTTGATATTTCATATACCAAACGATAGAATTTGAGTCTAAACTTTTGATGGTAGCTTTTCAACATGTTGAAATATATCCTGTATAAATTTTAGGTCATAACACAAAGTATACGCTTTTATATGATTTTTTAAAGTTTCTATTTTATTAAGAGGAAACAGTTTTAGGAAACGAAATTGTTTCTATGTTTTGACACATAAATTACCTCGAAATTTCATGAAATTTAATTTGTGAAACCCTAGCGTTTTCAAGATCATACTATATGAATTTTATAATTTTTAGAAAGACCTAGTATAAGTTGTGTTCTATGTTTTATAACTAGAACAAGTAAACGAGAAGTATCATGAATTTATAAAGCTATTGGAGTTTGGATTTGTACCGTGCTTATAAAGTATATAAATATTTGAGTTTTATTCTTGAGCAGTGACTTAGTTTTCCACTCTACCATCTATGTCATAAACAATTGATTTTGTTTTATGTTTTCAATGACTATGTGAAATTGATAAAACATCTTAATGTGTAAATTTAATAGTTTTGGCACTTTGAGTGTTAACCCCTCGAAACAGTCTCCAGACATTTGATTTTACTAAGGACGCCAAGTAAGTAGAATTTTACGCATACTTTAATGTTTGTAAACTTCGATGGATTTATCATTGTGATGTCGCTTGATATTATGTTTAATTATATTTGTATGTATGTTGTCCGTGATGTAATTGTATTGTAATGTTAATGATTGTAAATATGTTCATACATATACATGAGGGTTTATAGTATGAATATAATCAATTTAAGTAAACGTTTAAACATCTGGTGTGTGTTTATGCCATGAAAAACGTGAGTGGGAAATGACGCGGGGGACCGACGGACCCGATAACGGTTAATGGTTAACGTGAATGGATGATCATTTGATTTGTCCAATGATATAATGTGAATTAATGATACTACCAGGGCCCGGTAGTCAAACAGGTTCCGTAATAATTGTCTACTGCCTTCTGATTGGCAAAACATTACACAAGTGAGCTCGCGAATAAAAAAAAAGAAATGAATGCAATGGAAATAGTAAAGAAATGAATGTGAAAAGTTTGCATGGAATGAATGTAATGAAACGTAATTAATGAAAGCAAAGGAAATAAAATGATTATAAAGTGTGTGTCAAACAAAAATGTTCTTGAAATGGAATTGAATGCGCATGTGTTTGCTGAGTATGTGTAAGATTTTACTTACTGGGTTTTAGCTCATTCCGTGGTTTCTAAATATTTTTACGTGAGGAGTAATTGCGAGACGATACCTTGCAGGCGAATTGGACTCAATAGAATAGTTTGAATAAAGATTTCAGGCAATTGCTTTATGATTAATTATTATTATTTTGACGATTTAGGTTAAAATTATTGGTTGTTATTTGACTAAGTTTCCGCTGCAAAAATTTTATTATTATTTAAGTACTTTGAATTCAATACCTATAAATTTAAATAAAGGATTTGATAAAGTTATGTTTTAAATTAAGCTATATCTTTCATATTAAATGTTTAATTAACGTTAAAGAGGATATCACTTCCTAAATTATAATCAATAAGGTAGTTTTAGTATTGGGGTGTTACAGTTTGGTATCAGAGCCAATGTTTAGATGATTCTGTTGACTTCATAAAATTTTTCTAATTTAAAAAGAGGAAAAGCTACTGAGTCACGCCACAAGAGGTCTTCCCGCAATCTCCTGGTAAGATTTAATGTTTGATTGTTAGAATGATATTTATTGTATGATTTTGTTTGTTATATGAAATTACAATGAAATGATAGACGTGTTAAGACTGATCTGTTTCTACCGGAATGCCTCCTAGGAACGCTCAAAATCGTATTGATGGTCAACCATTTGGGGTGAATGGTAATGAGACAGGGAACGATCAACATGGTACCTCGCTGACTTTGGAAACATTTATGCAAGCAATAGCTGCGTTAGGACAAGCTCAACAACAAAATGTGGCCCCTCCGCAAAATGGTCAACATAAATTTTCTGAATTTAAGAAGTTATCTCCACCACTTTTTAAAGGAACTACCGACCTACTTAGAGCTTAAATGTGGATTAGTGAGATGGAGAAAGCATTCATTGTTATGAAGTGCGCTGATGTAGATAAAGTTGACTTTGCTTCTTACATGTTACAAGGAGATGCTTATGATTGATGGCGACTGATTAAACGCCAAAATGAAAATGATGTTGAGGTCTTCACTTGGTATATGTTCAAGAATGCATTTTTCAATCATTACTTCCCAAAAAGCGTTTGAGAGGAAAAGGAGAGAGATTTTGTTAAGCTAGAGCAAGGAAGTAAAACCGTCACTGAGTATGAAGCAACTTTTGCACGATTAGTGAAGTTTGCTCCAGATTTGGTGGCAACAGAAGAGAGTCAAGCCAGACGCTTTGAGGAAGGGTTGAGATCCAGTATCAAGCAAGCAGTGATTCCGTTCAAGCTTGCTACCTATAATGGAGTGGTCAATAAAGCATTGTTAGTGGAAAGAGCACAACGCTTAGACCCATACCAGAACAAATTCCATATAAGTGGTCAGAAGCATAATGGAAGCAATTCTAAAGGAAAATTCTGGAAGGGGGACAATCAAAAAAGGAAACTTGGCGGTGGAAACGACAACAAAAACCAACAAGGAAAGCAGCCAAGAAGAACATGTCAGAAGTACGACCTTGGTGAATATCGTATGGGTACAGACTTGTGTTTCAGGTGCGGCAAACATGGTTACCTTGCTAAAGATTGTGATGGAAACACCTACAACAACAATGACCAGAAGAAGACCTAGGCTCGAGTGTTTGCGATGACTAAAGAGGACGCTGATAACTCCCCGACTATTGTTTCAGGTACTATTTTTCTATGTGAAATGGTTGCTTGTATTTTGTTTGATTCTGGTGCTACTCATTCGTTCATAAAACCTTTACTATCTCAGAAATTAGGGTTGCCATTTATACTTTTAGAGGCACCATTTTATCTATCTACACCTTTGGGGAAGGTTCTGGAGGCGAGTAGAGTTATAAAGGACTATCCATTAGTAATAGAAGAGCATGTACTGTCTGCTGACCTTATAATCTTAGATGTCCATGACTTTGACATTATTTTGGGGATGGATTGGCTATCGAAGCACTACGCAACTATTGACTGCCATGAAAAAGAAGTGTTATTTCAACCTCCAGGAGTGTCCAGTTTTCATTTTGTGGGAGCTAAGTCAAAACCTCGTAGTCCTTTTATCTCTGCTATGAAGGCTTGGCGATTGTTGAATAAAGGATGTATGGGGTACTTAGCATCATTGATAGAATTACTGGAAGAATGTCATTTTATAGGAAATGTACCTATAGTACGAGAGTTTGTTGATGTATTTCTTGAGGATCTACCAGGTCTACCGCCAGATAGGAAAATTGACTTTGTCATTGACCTTGTGCCTGGTACAACCCCAATATCTAAAGCTCCCTATCGTATGGCCCCGGATGAACTCAAGGAACTCAAAGTCCAGTTGCAGGAACTGTTGGATAATAAATTCATTCGACCTAGTTGTTCCCCATGGGGTGCTCCTGTTTTGTTTGTAAAGAAGAAGGATGGAACGATGAGGCTGTGTATTGACTATCGCGACCTAAACAATGTGACTATCAAGAATAGATACCCACTGCCGAGTATTAAAGATTTGTTCGATCAACTTCAAGGTGCAAGTTATTTTTCCAAGATTGATCTTCGTTCTGGGTATCATCAATTGAAAGTCAGAGAAGATGACATCCCCAAGACCGTGTTTCGTACTCGATATGGGCATTATAAATTTCATGTAATGCCGTTTGGTTTGACGAATGCCCCTGTAGCATTTATGCATCTTATGAACCGTGTTTTTAAAGAATACTTAGATCAATTCGTCAGTGTATTTATTGATGACATTTTGATTTATTCTCGCTCTAAGGAGGAGCATGAGCAACACCTCCGGACGGTGCTAGAAACCCTCCGTGAGAAGGAGTTATTTGCCAAGTTTAAGAAATGTGAGTTTTGGTTGGATAGGGTACCATTTTTGGGGCACATCATATCAAAGGAAGGTATAACAGTTGATCCCGGTAAGATTGAAGCAATTAAAAGTTGGCCAGCTCCGGCTAATGTTGGTGAAGTTCGTAGCTTTCTGGGATTAGCGGGCTATTATCGAAGATTTTTTGAAGGATTTTCAAAATTTTTCTCACCATTAACTCAGCTAACGAGGAAGAATGTGAAATTCCAGTGGTCCAAGGAGTGCGAACGGAGTTTCCAAGAGTTGAAGGAATGTTTAACAATTGCCCCAGTCTTAACACTTCTTGTAGGTGATGAAGGGTTTGTCGGTTATAGTGATGCTTCAAAGAAGGGTCTTGGTTGTGTGCTTATGCAACATGGTAAGGTGATTGCTTATTCCTCAAGACAACTAAAAGATTACGAAAAGAATTACCCTACCCACGATCTTGAGCTCGCAGCTGTTGTGTTTGCGTTGAAGATTTGGAGGCACTATCTTTATAGGGTTAAATGTGAAATCTTCACTGATCATAAAAGTCTCAAGTATTTCTTCACTCAGAAGGAGTTGAATATGAGGCAACAAAGGTGGTTAGAACTTGTCAAAGATTATGATTGTGAAATCAACTATCACCTGGGCAAGGGTAATGTGGTAGTGGATGCTTTGAGTAGAAAGAATTCAGGTTCTATTGCTTGTTTGCAAGTTATTCAGAAACTATTGTTAAGGGAGATTCAGAGATTTGGATTGGAAATTTTGCCTCAGGAAGGTTCTGGTTATCTCGCTACTTTGACGGTTTGTCCAACTCTTTTTGAAAGAATTAAGATAGGACAATTGGATGATCCGCAACTTTTGAAATTTTGAACAGAGGTGGAAGATGGTAAACGTACTGATTTTGTCATCATTACCAATGGAGCTCTTTTTTATGATGGTAGATTGATAATACCAAACAATGGAGAGTTAAAGCGAGGAATTTTGGGTAAAGCTTATGGTACTCCATACTCAATTCATCCAGGAAGTATGAAGATGTATCGGAGTCTAAGGGAACATTATTGGTGGATTGGCATGGGTCGAGATGTGGCAGAGTATGTACAACATTGTCTTACGTGCCAGCAGGTTAAGGTTGAGCATTAGCGACCTTCTAGGCTTTTGCAACCACTTATGATACCTGAGTGGAAGTGGGAGCACATCAGTATGGATTTTGTTTTGGGACTACCGAAGACTTTGAACTTACAATTCTATTTGGGTTATTATTGATCGGCTTATTAAGTCAGCTCACTTCTTGCCGGTCAAAAATATCTACAAGATGGAGCAGTATGTTGAATTATATGTGCGGGAAATAGTAAGACTTCATGGAGTCCCACTGTCGATTGTGTCAGATCGTTATCTGAAGTTTACTTCTACTTTCTGGAAAAGCTTGCATAAAGCTATGGGTACCCGATTATGGTTCAGCACAGCTTTTCATCCACAGTCTGATGGGCAATCAGAAAGGACCATTCAAACCCTTGAGGATATGTTGAGAGCTTGTGTTATTGATTTTCAGAGCACTTGGGAAGAGATATTACCTCTTGTCGAGTTCTCTTATAATAATAGTTATCAAGCTACAATTGGTATGGCACCTTATGAGGCATTGTACAGGAGAAAATGTCGATCGCCTATTCATTGGGACGAAGTCAGAGAACGAAAATTGTTAGGCCCCGAGATTGTTTAGAAAATGATTGATATAGTTGAAAAGATTCGTCAGCGAATGAAGACAGCTCAAAGTAGACAAAAGAGTTATGAAAATAAAAGAAGGAAGCCTTTGGAATTTGTTGTTGGCGACAAAGTATTTCTAAAGGTCGCTCCTATGAAAGGTGTTTTGAGGTTAGGGAAGAAAGGCAAATTAAGTCCCCGCTTTGTAGGACCTTTTGAAATATTGGAGAGAATCAGAGAGTTAGCTTATTGGCTTGCATTTCCGCTGGCAATGTCGGAAGTTCATAATGTATTCCATGTTTCCATGTTAAGGAAGTATCTTCCTAACCAATCTCACGTCCTTAGCTATGAGGCTTTGGACCTCCGCCAAGACCTTACTTATGAAGAAGCACCCATTAGGATTCTGGATAGAGAAGAAAAGGAACTTAGACAAAAGAAGATTCATTTGGTCAAGGTGTTATGGAAAAATCATGCAATAGAAGAGGCAACATGGGAGCGCGAGGATGGGATGCGTGTCAAGTATCCACATTTGTTTGGTACGTTTTAATTTCGAGGACGAAATTATTTTTAGGTGGAGGGAATTGTAACACCCCAACTAATTTTGCAATAAATTATGTGTTTAATTGTTAATTTTTACTCTTAATTATCCTATGATTATTTGACTTAACGTTTGGATTGAATTAATTAAATGTCTTGCAGAAAAATGATTCAAGGTGATCTAACGACTCATTACATGCCTAGTATAATTTTAATATAATTGATATTAGTTATCAAAATTGTTGACTTATCAAGATTAGATTTATTTGTATTTTTCTAAGTTCACTCACACCATATATGCATTTATACTCTAAGAAAAAAAATCCTAACACTATTTTGATTTTTTTATTCGTCTATCTCTCATTCTCTAACTTGCTTACACCAATACATGTATACACCTAAAGCTAACCCTAACCTAAATATACATATTTATATTCCTTCATCTCTCCCTCTCTAAAATAGTCTCTCGCCGTCCAACAAAAGAAAAACCACTATTTTCTTTTGTCCTCTTCGTCTAGAGGTGAGAGCCAACAAAAAAAACAAAGAGAACAATTTGGCTACTTTGTGGTTAACGAATAGCAAATATGAGGTTTTCCACTTTGGCATCTTTGAGATAACGAACAAAAAGATTTCTTTGTGGAAACTGTTTCATTTTTCTATGCAAGGACGGATGTTTGTGATTCAGAACTTCTTTTTATTTTAATGTATTCAACGTTTTTAAATGTTTAAGTTAAGATTCACATGTTTTAATTTAGATCTGAATAATAATGAGTTTTAACACTCTTTTATGACTCATATAAGTCTCTTGAATCATATAAATCTCCTGAATCAATTTCAATAAGGGAAAAACGTTTTCAATAAAAAAACAAAAATATATGATTTTTAATGAAAACTGGATTTCAGATTTTTCTGCACACTGTGAATCGACTTCATGTTTCATATACTAAACGATGGAATTTGAGTCTAAACTTTTGATGGTAGCTTTCAACATGTTGAAATATATCCTGTAAAAATTTTAGGTCATAACACAAAGTATACGCTTTTATATGATTTTTTTAAAGTTTCTATTTTATTAAGAGGAAACAGTTTTAGGAAACGAAATTGTGTCTATGTTTTGACACATAAATTACCTCGAAATTTCATGAAATTTAATTTGTGAAACCCTAGAGTTTTCAAGATCATACTATATGAATTTTATAATTTTTAGAAAGCCCTAGTATAAGTTGTGTTCTATGTTTTATAACTAGGGCAAGTAAACAAGAAGTATCATGAATTTATAAAGCTATTGGAGTTTGGATTTGTACCGTACTTATAAAGTATATAAATATTTGGGTTTTATTCTTGAGCGGTGACTTATTTTTCCACTATACCATCTATGTCATAAACAATTGATTTTGTTTTATTTTTTGAATGACTATGTGAAATTGATAAAACATCTTAATGTCTAAATTTAATAGTTTTAGCACTTTGAGCGTTGACCCCTCGAAACAGTCTCCAGACATTTGGTTTTACTAAGGACGCCAAGTAAGTAGAATTTTACGCATACCTTAATGTTTGTAAACTTCGATGTTGTATTGATTTATCATTGTGATGTCGCTTGATATTATGTTTAATTATATTTGTATGTTTGTTGTCCGTGATGTAATTGTATTGTAATGTTAATGATTTTAAATACGTTCATACATATACATGAGGGTTTATAGTATGAATATAATTAATTTAAGTAAAAGTAAATCTGGTGTGTGTTTATGCCATGAAAAATGTGAGTGGGAAATGACGCGGGGGACCGGCGGACCCGATAACGGTTAATGGTTAATGTGAATGGATGATCGTTTGACTTATCCAATGATATAATGTGAATTAATGATACTACCAGGGCCCGGTAGTCGAACAAGTTCCGTAATAATTGTCTACTGCCTCCTGATTGGCAAAACATTACACAAGTGAGCTCGCGAATAAAAGAAAGAAATGAATGCAATGGAAATAGTAAAGAAAGGAATGTGACAAGTTTGCATGGAAAGAATGTAATGAAACGTAATTAACGAAAGCAAAGGAAATAAAGTGATAAAATGATTATAAAGTGTGTGTCAAACAAAAATGTTCTTAAAATGTAATTGAATGCGCATGTGTTTGCTGAGTATGTGTAAGATTTTACTTACTGGGCTTTAGCTCATTCCGTGGTTTCTAAATATTTTCAGGTGAGGAGTAATTGCAAGACGATACCTTGCAGGCGAAATGGACTCAGTAGAATAGTTTGAATAAAGATTTCAGACAATTGCTTTATGATTAATTATTATTATTTTGATGATTTAGCTTAAAATTATTGGTTGTTATTTGACTAAGTTTCCGCTGTAAAATTTATATTATTATTTAAGTACTTTGAATTCAATACCTATAAATTTAAATAAAGGATTTGATAAAGTTATGTTTTAAATTAAGCTATATCTTTCATATTAAATGTTTAATTAACGTTAAAGATGATATCACTTCCTAAATTATAATCAATAAGGTAGTTTTAGTATTGGGGTGTTACATGGGTGGTTGAGCGTGACAAATGTAAAATAAAGAAGAAAGAATATCGCCACGAATGAGTGTTATCCTAGGCCTGATGAGTACATCATCTGATATTTTTAGTTGTTTAATTATTTTTAATTAAACTCATGTAATCGAGAAAGTCTATATAAAACCAATAAAACAGTACACTTTGGACTCTGGAGAATTTTGGATTATCGCAAATGTAAATAAATATATAAAATAATAAATATTATTTTATATATTTATTATTAATGTAAATGTAAATAAATATATAAAATAATAAATATTTACATATATATTTCAATCAATAACTTTCCATTTCTCTCTCAAATCTGTATTTGTAATACCCATGTATGTTATAAGGGTTATTTTTGTAATTCAAACATTCACTCACACATATGCACTCACTTACACACTAAGCCAACCCAATTTGTTTCCCTCACATGTATTCTCTCTCATTCATATTCCCCAAATCTCTCTTTGCTTTTATCTCATGCTTACCCACGTAACTCCTCCTCTTTCCTTCATTTATTTTTGCAAGAAACATAACCGTTCCCTTAGTGTGTAACTCCCTTCTAATCTAATGTTCTTTATCCCTCACACGTGTTCTCTCTCATTCATCTTCCCCAAATATTTTTTTTGCTTTTATCTCAAGCTTACCCACGTAACTCCCCATCTTTCCTCCATTTATTTTTGTAGGAAACATAATCGTTTCCTTAATGGGTAACTCCCATATAATCTAATGATCTTTAAATCCCTCTTCTTCTCCATTTCTATTTCACGAAACCCCTCCCTTTGTAACTGTTGTTCAACCTCTTTCCCTCACTCTTCTGTTTGTTCTCTTTGGCAGTCTCTCTCCCTCAATCGAACATTTGTCTCATTTTTTCAATTTCATCTTCTTCAGCGTTCTAATTTAAGTAAGTTTATCTCCTTTCTTTCTTCTATTTTCTTTCTCGTTTCCTCTTCTCTCTCTGAAATTTTGGTTTTTCAATTTCAACAATTTATAAAACTGCCACTCTCCTGTCCCTAAAGATGCACCATTATCGTCATTCCTAGATTCAGCCCATTGATTGTCTTCTCCGTATCGTTGCTGCCTTCATTGTCAGTAAGCTTGTTTCTCTCTCGCTTTCTATTCCAATTTATCCGATTCTTTCTCCTTTGCATATATCTCCCATGTTCTCTCGATTTTGTTAGCAACCAAACAAAAAATTGGAGTTTTGAAATTTGTTTTGCTAAATTGTTTTATTGAATTGTTCAGCTTAGATGTTTCGTCTTAATTCTAGAACTGTTGATCAATTTTCTTAACATTGTCTTTTTGATGGATTAAGATTTATACCTCTTTATTTTAGTTTTGTTTATGTACCTTTTTTATGACTGATTTTTTTTTGCAAGGCTGTATTTCTATATTGCCCTTTTGATAGTTCATCCTAGTGGGTTTTTGGTAATCAACAGAATATGTGATTTTTTTTACACAATAATAAAAGTTCTTTCTCGTTGGTTCAAATTAAGTGATTTTGTCATTTTTTTCCAAACAAATAAATAAGTTCTTTTATGTGAGACAAATAGTTTTATAACTCTATAAGCAATTGAATCAATTTTGGAGTGATTTCAATGCTTATTAGATTTCTCTAGTGTGTTTAAGAATTTCTTGTGTTTACCCATTTTGTTTGGCTATGTATTTATTACCAATCAATGTGTTAATTGTGACCTCAGCCATGTTTTACCCAGCCCGAATCTGTTCAATTGAACCTGACCGAACCGGTTTAGTTCACTCCAAACCTAGTTGAACTGGATTGAACCACTTGATTAGTTTACACCCGGTTCAATTTCAACATTTTTTTTGCCTCACTCGCCCTGCTCGTTAAATAAATAATTGTAGTTATTATATAAATGCTTAGTGATATGGAATCTATGAATTTCAGGATAATAGTTGCTGAATTTAATTCGTATCGATCCAAATAAGTGGATTTACATAATAATTCGGTTCATATGTTATAAGTGTAGAATATATAATGTGAAATTGTTTATTATTTCTTTATGTTCAATCTTATGATCAAGTGTTTTATTTGTTTTCCATATTATGATGAAATTATTTACCATGTTATGTATGATTATATTTTGAGTTATACATGTATTAGTTATATCGTTTATGTTCGTGAACAAGTTATATGTTTACTCATGTATATATGATAACGTGAAATATGACTATTAATTCAAGTAAAAAGTAATAAGTGAGCAAGAAGTTGACTTAGTTGTGTCTCTTGGTTATCAAGTAACCAGATTGTTCACATCATGTTATCAAGTTATACGGTTGGGCGTCACCATATTCATGTTAGTATCCTCAAGATTCAGACAAGCTTAAGTGACATCAAGTTTCATGACACTCAATCTGTCATGTTCATGTTACAAGTTCAAGTTTAAGTTGTGAAACAGTTCTGGTTAGGTTGTTAATCGAGGGATATGTCTAGTCGAGTTATGATCAAGCAAGTATAAGTATTGGAATGTATAAGTACAAGATCAAGTTATATGTTAATCATGAAATCGGTGTCTTGTTACAAGTATTTTATGTGACCAATGAACGTGTGAAATAAATTTGCATGAGTTATATGTTTACATTTATGTCATGTGAGGCTCATTAGTATGTGAAATTTACTTACTAAGTATTTTTAATACTCACCTCATATAGATGATTGTGTTGCAGATGATGGTGAGCAGTAGGAGTGAGGGACTGTCATAGCAAGCATGATTATGATTTCTAAGTTTAATTATGACTTCAGTTGACTTCAATTATTTCAGAAATTATGAATATTCATGTTTAATCTTTCATGTCATATGGATTTTCATGCTTCACTTTATTACAGTTTAGTGAATCATTTATTTCAGTTTAATGAGTTAATATTATTTTAAAATAATTTTATGCTTCCGCTATTTAATGTTAAAATTAGGGCAAAAATTAGGGTTTTCAATTTGGGGATTTTCTCAAATTAGAGTTTTAATTGAACTGGGGAATTTTTGAATTGTGAAATATCAAGCATGTTTAATCCTCTGGAATCAGGGCATTACAGTTTGGTATCAAAGCCATGGTTTTAGATTCCGTAAACTTTTCTACGTAAAAAGTATGGCATGTCACTCATTCTGCTCCCACATCACCTTACAAGTCAGGTACGCATGTTATATATATATATATATATATATAATATTGAATTAGTTGATATGCTTTAGATTCGTTATGATACGTTCAATTACGTTCATGTTATTTTGCGTGTTAAAATTAGACTTTTCGTAAGTCTTCTGTTGTATGGGTAGCAGTACGATGACGCCCCCTACAAGGAACAACAACAGTCACGCACCAGTCAATCCTACTGCTAACCCTCCAGCAACTATGGTGGAGATGTTTCAAGAGTTCTTAGAATTATTAAGGCAGACGGCGACAGCTCGCCCAACAGTCCAAGTACCATAACCATAGCAAACATAAGTGGACATACAGTTGATACAGACCTTCAGGAGGCTGAATCCACCTGAATTTGATGGCCATTAATCTGATCCACTGCTAGCTGATGAATGGATTGCAAGACTGGAGCAGATTTTTCAGTTTATGCCATGTTCTGAGATTCAGATGGTTGTTTGCGCAACATTTATGCTGACGCGGGAGGCTCAGAAATGGTGGGAGCTCATACGGAGAGCTCATGACATCGATAATAATCCAGTTGCATGTGATCGTTTCAAGGAATTTTTTCTTGAGAAATATTTTCCGATCACGGTCAGAATAGAGAAGGAGGCCGAATTTCTCAGACTTGTGCAAGGAGCTATGAGTGTAACTGAATACGAGCGGAAGTTTAAAGAATTGTCTCGGTACGCCACGTACTATGTGGTTAACGAGATAAAAAAGGCTCGGACTTTTGAAAGAGGACTGCGTCTAGAGATTAAAAGTTTAGTGTCACTTCTTAAGCATACCACCTACGCAGCGGTGGTTGAGGCAACTTTACTGATGGAACAGAATCTTCCACCACGTGCACCACCTCGGTCAGAACAATCATTTCATGGAAAGAGGAAATCACAGAATTCTCATCAGGGTCCTCACAATGCAAAAAGACAGATGATCAAATCAAATCCCTTATATGCTACATGTAACAAACATCATGTTGGTCAATGTTTTAAGGCGATCAATGCTTGCTTTAAGTATGGAAAGACTGGGCATTACCTCAGACAGTGCCCTCTGCTTGCTCATGGACAGACCAGTGATGTTGTTGGTCGTAGAGCTAAAGGAAAAGTTTTTGCATTAACTCGCCAGGAAGCTGAGCAGTCGGATACAGTTGTGGCAGATCATTACTTGTACTAGGGCATTCAGCTTTCACATTGATTGATTCCAGATCCACGTATTCTTTTATTTCTACTTCATTTGTAACTCATGCATCATTTCCTGTTGGGCCTTTGGGTTTTGAATTATGTGTTTCTACGCCTTCTGGAGCTTCCCTCCTAGCTAATAAGGCACTAGAGAGTTGTTCAGTGATGATTGCAGATAATGTTATATGGGCTAGACTTATAGTCCTAGGGATGCATGATTTTGATGTAATCTTAGGGATGGATTGGTTGGCTGCAAATTCTGCCAACATAGATTGTTATCGAAAAGAAGTTTGATTCATACCTCCTGGTAGGCCTAGCTTCAAGTTTAGGGGCTCCGAGCAATGCTCAATACCGAAGGTTATATATGCTTTGCAGGCACAGCACCTACTTGATCGTGGTAACTGGGGTTACTTAGCTTCTGTTGTGGATACAACTAAGACACATGTTGATATTGGATTGGTCCCGGTCGTTTATGAATTCTTGGATGTTTTTCCTGATGATTTACCGGGACTTTCTCCTCCTCGAGAGACGAATTTTCATATTGAGTTGGTACTAGGCACTGCCTCTATATCCAAAGCTCAGTACATATGTCTTCTGTAGAGTTGAAAGAACTTAAAGATCAACTTCAAGAATTACTGGATAAGGGTTTCATAAGACCCAGTATTACACCTTGGAGTGCTCCAGTGTTATTTGTTAAAAAGAAAAATGGGTCAATGAGGCTATGCATTGACTGTAGGGAATTGAATAGAGTCACTATCAAGAATAAGTATCTGTTACCGCGCATTGAGGATTTGTTCGATCAACTTCAGGAAGCATCAGTATTCTCTAAGATTGATTTAAGATCAGGATACCATCAGCTCAGGATTCGAAATGAGGATATTTCTAAGAAAGTGTTTGCACTCGTTACGGCCATTACGAGTTTGTAGTGATGTCGTTTGGATTCACTAATGCTCCGACAACCTTTATGGATTTAATGAACAGGGTGTTCAAGGGGTACCTGGATTCTTTTGTGATTGTCTTTATTGATGATATTCTGGTGTACTCTAGATCAGAGGCCGGACATATGAATCATCTCAGGATTATTTTGCAAACATGAAGGACACACCAGTTATATGCCAAATTTCAGAAGTGTAAGTTTCGGCTTCAGCAAGTGTCATTCCTTGGTCATGTGGTATCTCAAGATGGAATCTCGGTTGACCCGTCTAAGATTGAAGCAGTGCTTAACTGGCCTCAACCGATAAATGTTGGAGAAGTTCACAGTTTTCTGGCTCTAGCAGGATATTACAGAAGGTTTGTTGAAGGTTTTTCAAAGATTGTTGTCCCACTTACTCAGTTGACCAGGAAGAATGCCACTTTTTCTTGGACGGTCGAGTGTGAGAAATGTTTTCAGAGCCTTAAACAAAAATTAGTGACAACACCAGTGTTGACCATTCCAGATGGTAAGAGCGACTTTGTGATATACAGTGATGCTTCTAAAAGAGGTTTGGGTTACGTTTTGATGCAACAAGGAAAGGTCATAGTGAAGTTGTTTCTGACTCGTAGTGAAGTAGGTTCAGAAAAAAGACAAGGGTTTGAAATTAGTGACGATTCAGCTTTTCACTTTCATGGGAGACTGTGTGTTCCTAAACATGCACTCATTAGGCAGGAATTGCTCACGGAGGCTCATAGTTCACCATACACTGTCCACCCTGGTAGTACTAAGATGTATCACGATTTATAGTTACATTATTGGTGGAATGGTATGAAGCATGACATTGCTGAGTTCGTTAGTAAGTGTTTGGTGTGTCAGCAGATCAAGGCTCAAAGACAACGACCATCTGGGGTTTTGCAACCTTTAAGTATTCCTGAATGGAAGTGGGAACATGTAACTATGGATTTTGTTTCGGGGCTACCGAGAACGGTAAAGGGTTTTAACTCCATTTGGGTTGTGGTGGATCGTTTTACCAAGTTTGCACACTTTTTGCCTGGTAAGACTACATTTTCAGTTGAGGATTGGGCTCGGTTATATGTTCGTGAGATTGTTCGACTTCATGGGGTTCCAGTGTCTATAGTATCAGATCGGGATCCACGTTTCACATCAAACTTTTGGCGGAGTCTATAAAAAGCTTTGGGAACACAATTGAATTTCAGTATAACTTTTCATCCGCAATCTGAGCAAACAATTCAGACGTTAGAATATATGCTTCGAGCTTGTGTCTTGGATTTCTCTGGTAGTTGGGACGCACACTTGGCACTCGTGGAGTTTGGTTATAATAACAGTTATCAGGCGACGATTGGTATATCTTCATTTAAGGCACTTTACGGAAAGAAATGTTGGTCACTGGTTCATTGGGATGAAGTTGGCGAATGAAAACTTTTGCGCCCTGACTTGGTTCAGTCCATGAATGAAGCTATTCAGAAAATCAGAGACAGAATGAAGACCGCTTAGAGTAGGAAAAAGATATACACAGATGTCAGGAGGAAGGATCTCGAATTTGAAGTGGGTGATCATGTGTTTCTCAAAGTTGCCCCATTGAAGGGTGTTATGCATTTTGGTCGCAAGGGGAAGCTGAGTCCCAGCTTTATTGGCCCGTTTGAGATTTTGGATCGTATTGGTCCTTTGGCATACCGACTCACTTTACCACCAGCTCTTTCAAGCGTTCATAATGTGTTTCACGTCTCGATGCTTCACAAATACGTGTCTGACCCAACACATGTCATTGATTTTGAACCTCTGCAAGTTCGTGATGATCTCACTTATGAGGAAAAGCCAATCAGAATTCTAGAGCGCAGGAATCAAACTCTTCGTAAGAGAATGGTTCAACTAGTCAAGATTCTTTGGAGAAATCATCGGATCGAGGAAGCAACACGGGAACGAAAAGAAGAGATACATGTCAAGTACCCAGAGTTATTTTAATAAGGTATATTCCTTTCGTGGGTGAAGGGTTTTATGGAGGGGAGAATGTAATACCCATGTATTTTATAAGGGTTATTTTAATTCAAATCCTCACTCACACATATGCACTCACTTACACACTAAGCCAACCCAATTTGTTTCCCTCACATGCATTCTCTCTCATTCATCTTCCCCAAATCTCTCTTTGGTTTTATCTCAAGCTTACCCACGTAACTCCCCCTCTTTCCTCCATTTATTTTGGAGGAAACAGTTGTTTCCTTAGTGTGTAACTCCCATATAATCTAATGCTCTTTATCCCTCACACGTGTTCTCTCTCATTCATCTTCCCCACTCGCTTTGCTTTTATCTCAAGCTTACCCACGTAACTCCCCCTTTTTCCTCCATTTATTTTTGCAGGAAACATAACCATTTCCTTAGTGTGTAAGTCCCATCTAATCTAATGCTCTTTAAATCCCTCTTCTTCTCCATTTCTATTTCACGAAACCTCTCCCTTTGTAACTGTTGTTCAACCTCTTTCCCTCACTCTTCCGTTTGTTCTCTTTGGCAGTCTCTCTCCCTCAATTAAACATTTGCGTCTCATTCTTTCAATTTCATCTTCTTCAGCGTTCTAATTTAAGTAAGTTTATCTCCTTTCTTTCTCCTATTTTCTTTCTCGTTTCCTCTTCACTCTTTGAAATTTTGGTAGCCGCCGATTTCTACTGTAAATCAAGACTTTAAAGTTTCTCTCCTTCAATTAATAATTATACTATCCATCACTCTCTCCTTCAACTAATAATTACCTTATCAATCAACTTATTATTCAATATCTCCTTCAATTAATAAGGTAATACAATTATATAATTATTGTAATTGAAGATGAGTGGTTGATAAAGTAATTAATTACGCAGTAAATATATGTTATCTTCTTACTGTAATTGAAGATAGTTGGGTAAATATGTAATACAATTATGTAATTACTATGTAATTAATTACTTTTAAATCGATTCCTTTAATTACTATATAATTAATTATTTTTATTAACTGTTAATAAATATTTACTATGTAATTAATTTACTTATCGATCACTTATTTTCAATTACAGTAGAAATAGACGAGAGTAACATTATCTTATAAATCACTCATCTTCAATTATAGTAGTAATTGAGTAAATATGTAATACTATTATTGTTGGAAACGCGGGGCTTGCGCATCCGAAAATTAATTAAAAATGAATCTTTTTCAATAAAAGAAAATATGCGCAACGCAACGGTTTTAAAACTAAAAACTTTTATTAAAAACTATTTTCAATCGGATCCATTATATATTTATATATTAAATCGAAGACATACATGGATAGAAATCATATACCTCTTGTAGTCTATATCACGCGTCCTTGCAAACTAACGATCATACGTTCCCATGAATAACGGATTTCGAGATCCACACCAATATCTTTCAAGCCAATCCTTAAACACACTAGGACGTGTGTGGGCATGTAGAATAATTCAAAGACATTTTTATGTCTCTAGATGTACTTAACACATGAGATCGAGAGATTTACTAAGAATAATTAATTTTGTGAGACAATCCTCTGAGAGAATACGATTATTATTCTTTCAGAGTTTTTGATTAACTTTTAATCACAGAGAAAGTTCTCGCTCTGATTGTGTTCTTAACACTTTGACCAACAATTCTCAACTGATCCAACCAATCATGAGGCCATCAGAATAATATCTATATATAATATCTCGGCTCATCAGATTTTTAGTGGTAAACTAAAAATAATATTTAATTTCAAAGTTACCATTACAGCGAGACCCACTCCAATCTGTGCAGAACTGCAGTGCCAACCATCACAGTGCTTCACGACACCGAGTGTCACGGCACTACAGTATTGCACGCCCAATACTATAGTGTCACGTGACACTACAGTAGTTCATGTCAATTTTTTATTCACAATCAGTGATTGACACGTGATAATTACTGTAAATTAAATATTTATTTTAATCAGATAAACATCTACATATCAGTTTATTCAAAATTAACTTATCTGATTATCCCTATCAACTAGTTTATCTATTAGTTCACAAATAACATATTTAGTTGATTCAAATTTAGAATTATTATCTAATAACAATTCAACATTGTCCAATTTCACAAATTAAATATACTATTTCACTTATTGATAATTAAAAAAATTGATCGATATAATTATTTATATAGAATTTCTAAAAATTAGTATAAGTAATTTAATTAACTAATTAATCATGCATAATTATGTATCTTGACTTAGAATAAATTTTTTTTTTGCAAGTCATTCATTTTCTCATGTCCTGAAATACTGCGTAGTACAAATGTGACTTGAAGACCATGGATCTATAATCCTAAGTTCTAATAAACCAAATTATTAATTAAATAATCTTATTAATTCCATTATTACTCTATTATAAATATGGAATTGCACTCTTAGAGATTATAGAATGTATTTACAGAGTATTTTCATATGGTCCATTGATATAATCATTTCACATAGTTCAGCCCTCCAATTATTGATTCCTAAATTAGAGGTGGTCAAAATTATCATTTTACCCTTCTAATTACCTATTGATCCTTAAGTACCATTAACTTACTAGTGAATGACTAATTTATAATCGTTTTATAAAATTGAGCTCAATAACCATTCAGTTCCAAAACTAACACTTAAGAAAACCAATATATGATCCGTTGGGAAAACTTGGATTCCAAATCTTGTAAGTTCATGTTCCCAGCCATCCACTTCACTGAATCTCCAAAACAAAAGTCGCTAGCCTAATTTACAAAAAAAATATATTAACAAGTGAATCAAAAGATCCAGTAGGCATGTATAGGAGTTCATGACTATTGAGAATTCAGACTGATCTACATATGATCATCAGATTGATGTGTATTGAATCTTTATGATAAATGGTAAGTTAATAAAGATATTAATTCACATCGATCTTGTCATATATAATCTTATTATATAAAGTACATTCTTTTAGATATTTATCCACATCAATGATCTAGATCTAGATCACATGCATTCATAATGTTTAGTGAACCATACTAGCAACAATTCATTAAAGATTTCATACTTTAATATGTTACTGACAATTTTATTCATTATCTATGTCTTAATCCCCTCTTACTAATATAATATCATAGTCTCATTAATGAATATAGAATTTTTAGATATTTATATGAATTATTCAACAATAATTTAAAAGAACAATTATAAGAAAAATATAATTCCATTAAATTTCCTATTAAAATGACAATGCACATGTTTTGAGGGTATTACCCCCAACAAGCTTCCACTTACCCTAAAGCAAATGTGGCATCTCTCTCAACCCCATGTTATGCACATGACCGTCAAATGATTTCGCAGGAAGTGTCTTGGTAAAAGGATCAGCCAGGTTCCGATCCCCTCGATGCATGATCTCTCTTACAAGATGATATTTTCTCTCTATGTGATTGCGCCTCTTGTGACTCCTCTGAGAGAATACGATTATTATTCATCTTCCATAGTGAAATCTGTTTGATACTTCTCCAGACTACAACTTCTCCACCTAGGGTGGATACTGATCCAGACGTTGACTTTGACTATCTCCTGTCTGATCAAAAATCAGAATCAGTATATCTAGTGGGGTTCAGGTCTCTACCTGAATAAACAAGCATATAGTTTTTCGTTCTCCTAAGATACTTGAGAATGTATTTTACTACAATCCAATGTTCCAAACCTAGATTATGTTGGTAACGAGTGACAATTCTCACTGCATAACATATGGTTGATCTAGTACACAATATGACATACATGAGACTACCAATAGCTAAAGCATAAGAAATCTTTCTCATATCCCCTTCCTCCTAAGGAGTCTTAGGACATTGCTCATTGGAGATGACAATTCTATGTCTGGTTGGTAGTTGACCTTTCTTGAAATTCTCCATAGAGAATCTCTCTAGCACCTTATCAATATGAGATGCCTGAGAAAGTGCCAAGAGCTTGTTTTTCTATCCCTTAGGATTTGGATGCCTAGAACATAGCTCGTATCTCCCAAATCTTTCATTTGAAATTTCTCATTTAACCCTTCTTTACCTTTGACAAATTTTGTACATCATTCTCAATGAGTAAAATATCAACATAAAGAACTACGAAAACTACTATCTTGTCTTTGATGTATTTATAAACACAAGTTTCGTCAACATTTTGCTCGAAATCATAACATTTAATAATCTCATCAAAGGTAAGATTTCAAGATCTAGATGCTTGCTTTAATCTATAAATAGATTTAAAATACTTGCATATTTTCTGATCTTGCCCATTTTTCATGAACCATTCTAGTTGTATCATATATATGTTTTCTTCAAGAGAGTCATTTAGAAAACTTATCTTGATGTCCATTTGTCATATTTCATAATCTAAACTAACAGCAATGGACAAAAGGATGTGAATGGATTTTAGCAAGGCAACATGGGAGAATGTCTCTTCATAATCGACTCATTCCCTTTGTGTGTAGCCCTTAGCTACCAGCCAAGCTTTGAAAGTCTCTACTTTCCCATCTGCACCTCTTTTCTTCTTGAAGATCCATTTACATCCAATGAGCCTAACATCTTCATGTGGATCTATAAGCTTCCACACTGAATTGAAATACATCAATTTTGTTTCCTGGTTCATGGCATCTTGCCATTTCTTCTTTTCAAGATCATCCATCGCCTATTTAAAGTTAATAGATCGTCCTTATCAATGTCAGACACTAGGATGTGTTCCTAAACATGAACAGTGGTTTTTGTGGTTTGTCATTTATCAGTTGATGATGAAGGTGGTCTGATCTCATCAGATGCTAATTCTTCGAGAACTACTTTGTTTCAAGGTTTGTAGTTTTCCATATAGTCATGTTCAAGGAATGTGGCATTTGTCAATACAAATAAATTTTGATACTTGTGATTATAAAAGTACTCACCTCTAGTCTCTGGAGCATAGCCAACAAATGTACACTTCTGACATTGAGTCTAACTTTCTAGTCTTGGGTCTAAGAACATGAGCTAGACACCTCCATATACTAAATGACGTAAATTGGTTTGGAGCCAAGTTATTACTCTACAGGTGTCTTACTTACAGACTTATAAGGCACTACATTCAAAATGTATATTGTTGTGTGTTATGCATATCCCCAAAATGAAAGTGGTAGTGATGAGTAGCTTAACATCGACCTAACCATATCTAATAAGGTCCGGTTTCTCCTTTATAAAACACCATTTTGTTGTGGCGTTCCAAGTGATATGAGTTAGGATAGGATTATATACTCCAGCAAGTAATCTTTGAATTTTAAATCCAAGCAATCACCACCTCAATCTGATCGAAGGGTCTTCAACGATTTACCTAATTGTTTTTCAGCTTCATCTTTGAAGTCTACAAACTTTCCAAAAGTTTCAGACTTTCTATGCATTAGGCAAATATAACCATATCTTGAGTAATCGCCAATAAAAATAACAAAATACGCATACCCACCTCTAGCTTGTACATTCATTGGTCCACAAACATCACTATGCACTAGCTTAAGTGGTTCCTTGGCTCTTTGGCCATTTCTTATGAAATGTGTCTTGATCATTATACCCTCAAGACAGGATTCACAAACAGGAAGAGTTACAACTTTTAGTTCCCTCAAAGCATCATGCTTTGTTAACTTGTTTAACCTATCTTGATTAATATGTCATAACCTAAGATGCCAAATATATGTTTTATCATCATCATGAGACACTTTGCCGTTTGTTACTTTTAAGTTTTGATACTTTAAATAACTTACAATTCGTTCGATACTTTTGCATGAAAAATATTGAATCCATTCTTTGAAATAATAAACTCATTATTAATTAAAGAAACTTCAAGTAATTGTTCATGCAAATGAGAAAGATAAATCAAATATCTCGAAAATCCAAGAATATAATAAACATCGTTCAAAACTAAATAATTATTTCAAAAATTAAGACGGATTGTTTTTAATACTTTTGCTGACACAAGCGCACCACTCCAAACTCTCCTAATGACCTTACTATCAGCTAGCTCCCTTGACGAATCAAGCATATACAAAGAAGACCAAACATTGTTAGTGGCTTATGAAAGTAAGTATCCAAGATGACAAATCGTATTCCACTAAACAAGTTTCAAGAACAAGTAAATCATATTTACCTTTTTTTCAGCTCGGAAAGATACTTGTTATATTTTCTCTTCCAATGACCTTCAACCCCATAATGGAAACATTTTCCTTTAGGCTTGTTGTCGTTCTTATTCTTCTTGATTTCCGACGATGTCTTGGCTTTCTTCCCTTTCTTGTTCTTATCTTTGCCCTTACCATTGATCTTCTTCATCTTGTTAATTTTAACAACAGTGGAAGTACGCTTTTACTCGACAACATTTACCTTGCCCTTTTTAGTCATACTCTTATTGAGTGACTCAAAAGTCTGTAATTCATTCAACAATTGGGTCATATTAAATTGCAACTTGTTCGTATTATAGTTTGTGGTGAATGCAGAAAAAGCAGGTATGAGCGATTCAAGTATAATGCTGATTTGAGTTCGTTCATCAATGGTCGCTCCATGGGCTTCTGACTCATGCATTATGTTGATCATGTTCAAAACATGTTCATGCACAAAAGTACATTTCTTCATATTGGTCGTCATGTAGCTCTTAATAACCTTATGATGACTTTGATCAGGCTGCTATCCAAACATCGCATGTAGAGATTTCATAATCTTACAGACAGTTTCCATACTCTCATGCTTGGTTCTCAGAGCATCATTCATGCTCACAAGAATGAAGCACTTCGCTTTGTTGTTGGATTGAATCAAACATCAAACTTGTCCCTAACATTCTTAGGGGCATTGGCAGTAGGCTTCTCGTGACATTCCTCAGTAAGAACTAATATGTGGTTCTCACAAATTAACATCAAGTTTAAATTTAATTTCCATCTTATGAAATTATCACCTTTCAATTTCTAAAGTGCAAGTAAAGCAGTAACATGGTTTCCCATGGTATAGATAATAATAACTGAAAACTAAAACATACATAATTCAATATAATTGAAATACATATCCAGAATTCGAAAAGTAAATGTGATGCATGAATGCAACATATTAAACACATAAATTTACCATTTACTAATCCACGATAAGACAACCTAACAATTAATGTGCCACTATAGGGGCAGTCAGATTAATCTTAGACTGTCTATGAGACATTCTCATCCTTATTAATTAAAACTTAAAATATCTCATATTTTCTATTTTAACAATAAGGTATCGCTTATTCTGTCAAGTCATAATTATCCACATGAAAGCTTAATCGTGACTTTGTGAGTATAACTTATTATTTCGAATTCTATGACTTGATTTAGAATATGTCGCCTTAGGGTCGGTCAAAATTAAACTACATCACTTAGTCCTATCTTCTTAAGAAATTCAATCTTGATATTGATACAGCTCGAAACCTTCCTTATGAGGATGAAAACAAAGTCATCTCGAGGCCCTCATTGTACCTCACTATGTTGTACTAATAATAGAGATCATAGATTACATTGACATGTCAACATTCTCTCATTCACTATTTTAGGACAATGTGTTTTTATTTTAACTAATCAATTAATTACTAGTTAAAATAATAACCCTATGAATGTTAAATTAACAGTTAATCAAATCTCATTGGCCTAAGTTCATTTAACTTTCTAAAGAGCCTAAGTCATAATTAGGTGAACTTAGATAAACTTATTAATTAGATTCATCCAACTTTAATAAAACTATTTTACTAAAGTTGGTTATCATAAATGTTACAATAGCCTTTAGAGTAGTGTTGTTACCAAGTTTTAACTAATTAAAATCTAGTAGTTTACATGCAATTGATTTCTCAAAACAATTCATATAAAACATATTAGGATAATCTTAATAAATCATGTTACTACTAATGAGATGCATGATTAAATAAAATTGTGTAGGGTTTCATGTATGACATGTGATCGAATAATGCATGGTCATGTTATCAATCATATCAATAAATATTTATTTAATAATTAAATTAAATAATAATAGACTGAGTGACTATTGATTATTTCTAAATTATAACCATTGAAATAAAGAAATAAAATTACAAAGAGGATTTCAAGATTATATACTTCCAAAATATCTCATCCTCCACCCGACGTCCATATTCATAATCTTCAAACTTCGAACAAAATTGTTTTAATTAGGAAAAAATATTTTTCTTAATTTAAAAGTTCTCTATAATTATCTTTTACAATTATTGAATTTGACTTAGTCAAAAAATAATTTATTAACTTAGTCAAACTTTGGTCAAACTAAATCAATTAATTAATTTTTAATTTTTATGAAATTAATAATTAATAATTAATTTTAAAATTATATTAATTTCAAAATTTAAAAGATAAAAGATAGAGTTAAGGTTTTTGTAAAATTCTGCAATGATAGGGTAAGTTGGTATTAGGGTTTCTGCGAAACTTCCCTAACTGTGACAACAGTTCTCGCAGACGACAAGACTCTCCCAGCGCTGTCCATCACCGCCGGCCAACCCCAACCACCATCGACCACCGTCAGCCACCATCGACCACCGCATGTCGCTGCCGTAAATCACGGTGGCGCTAGCGTTGACACCAATTTTTCGGCGAGCTCACTGTCAGAGCTGATTTTTCCGGCGGCGGCAGTGCCGAAAATCCTATTTTCGGTGCTGGTGCCAGAATTCCCTAGGAAATTCTATTTTTGCTTTTTCCCCATCGTGCGTTCTTCGTCCTCTCACGATCGGAATACTTACAATACAATATTCAAAATAAAACTAAAAAAATTCATACGACCCAAAAACAACTTACACAAGATCTAATGAAAAATTAACGAACAAAGCCTAACACAATAATCATCATACAATTAACGATCCATCATTAACCATACATTCAAAAAATAAACCACTATTCATTCATATGTATCAAAATATATTATGAACAATACAAAAACATCCACAAAAGTATTTAATATATAAATATATAATGACCATTCTAATATCACTTATTGTAAATGCGGCGCTCGTGCTGAGGATGCGTGGGGCTTTTAAAATTTAGTAAAAATAATTTTTTTTTATAAAAGAAAATAAGCGCGACGCAATGGTTTTCAAAATATAAACTTTTATTGAAAACTCTTTTCAATTGGGTCTCTTATATCTTTATATATTAAATCGAAAACATACATGGAAATAAACCATATACCTCTTGTAGTCTATATCAAGCGACCTCGGAAACCAATGATCATGCGTTTCCACGAACAACAGAGTTCGAGATCCATACTAAGATCTTCCAAGCCAATCCTCAAACACACTAGGACGTGTGTGAGCACGTAGAATAATTCATAGACACATTTTCTATCTTTAGATGTATTCAACACGTGAGATTTAGAGATTTACTGAGAATGATTAATTTTGTGAAACAATGTTTTGAGAGAATACGAGGATTATTCTTTCACGGTTTTTTATTAAGTTTTAATCTCAGAGAGAGTTTTCGTCTTGATTATGTTCTCAACACTTTGACCAACACTTCTCAACTGATTCAACCAACCCTAAGATCATCAGAATGATATCTACGCTCACCATATTTTTAGAGATAAACTGAAAATACTATTTAATTTCAAAATTACCATTATAGTAGGACCCATTACAATTTGTGTAGAACTATAGTGCCACACGGTACTGCACTTTGCCGTGAGCCATCACAGTGCCTCACGAAATTGTATGTAACGACACAACTGTAGTACCACTTGGCACTACAGTAGTTCATGTCAATCTCTGATTCTCAATCAGTGGTTGACACGTGGCAATTACTGTAGATTAAATATTTATTTTAATCAAATAAATATCTACATATCAGTTAATTCAAAATTAACTTATCCGATCATCTCTATCAACTAGTTTATCTGTTAGTTCATAAATAACAGATTTAGTTCATTCAAATTTTAAATTATTATTTAATAATAATTCAACATTATCCAATTTCAAAAATTAGATATACTATTTCACTTACTGATAATTAAAAAACAATCGATATAATTATTTGTATATAATTTCTGAAAATTAATATAAATAATTTAGTTAAAAAATTAATCACACATAATTATGTACTTGCCCCAGTTTTACAAATAAATCTTTTTCTCATGTCCTGAAATATTTACACCCTAGACTGCATAGTACAGAGGTGACTTGGAGACTATTGACCTATAATCCTGAGCTCCAATAAACTAGATATTAATCAAACTCTCTAATTAAATAATATTATTTATTAATTCAATTATTACTCCACTATAAATATGAAATTGCACTCTTAGAGATTATAGAATGTATTTACAGAGTATTCCCGTGTAATCTATTGATATAATCATTTCACGTAGTTCTGCCCTCCAATTATTGATTCATAAATTAGAGCTGGTCAAAATTATCATTATACCCTTCTGATTATCTCTTGATCCTTAAATAATATTAATTCACTAGTGAATGATTAATTTATAAACGTATTATAAAATTGAACTCAATAACTATTCAGTTCTAGAATTAACAATTAAGGGAACCGATATATGATGTGTTAGGAAAGTTTGAATTCCAAATCTTGTAAGATCATGTTCCCAGCTGTCCACATCACTAAATCTCAAAAATAAAAGTCACTAGCATGTTTTACAAACAAACCTTAATAAGTGAATCAAAATATCCAGTAGACATGAATAGAAGTTTATGATTACTTAGGATTCAGACTGATCTACATATAATCATCAGATTGATGTATATTAAATCTTTATAATAAACACTAAGTTAATAAAGATATTGATTCACATCGGTCATGTCGTATATAATCTTATTATATAAAGTACATTCACTAATATGTCTATACACATCAATGATCTAGATCACATGCATTCATAATGCTTAGTAAACCGTAGTAGCAACCATTCATTAAAGATTTCATACTTTAATATATTGCTGATAATTTTATTCATTATCTATGATCTTAATTCTCTTATACTAATACAATATCATAGTCTCATTAATAAATATGAAATTTTTAGATATTTATATAAATTATTCAATAATAATTTAAATGAACAATTATAAGAAAAATTTAATTATATTAAATTTTATATTAAAATATCAATTTACATGCTTTGATGGCATTATCCCCAATAATTATGTAATTACTGTGTAATTATAAAATATCATATAAGAGAAATAATTACCTTATCAATCACTCATATTCAATTACAATAGAATTAATTACTTTATCAATCACTCTCTCATTCAATTAATAATTAATATTTTAATTAAATTAACATTATCTACCTTATCAATCATTTTCTCGCATCATAAAGCATTAACTAAATATTTTATATTTAATTTTTTAATAAAACCAAAACATTAATTATTATTTACCAATCTCTATCTCTCTCCTTCAATTAATGTTTCTCTCTCTCTCTCCGAAAAAGGAGTAGCATTATCACACACACACTCTCTATTAATATAGTTAACGTAAAGTTAAAAGGTACAAATAATAATGTGTATCACCATATTACTCTCCAACAAATACTCTCTCTATCTCAATCTGTATTTCTCTCTCTCACAAATCATCAAATATTTCTTTCTCTCTCTCAAATCAACAAATATTTCTTTCTCTCTCTTAAATCAAATCAAATATCTTTCTCTCTCTCTCCAACCAAAAAGACATTAACTTAATATTTATTATTTAACCCAAATCAAAATATTGATTTAATGGTTTAAAATATAAAAAAGTAATCATGGGCTTTAAAACACTGATTACTTTTAAAATATGATTTGTTTAAATGGATATAGGGCCCATGAAAAAAATAGATTAAATTAAAAAAAATGTTTATCAATTAATTAATCATAAGGGTAAATACATCTATTAATAAAATGATGTAATTAAAAAATTAAAATTTGACAGAAATTTAAAAGACTGACAAAAATCTAATTACATGTGTAGAAATTATTATTTAATGTAATTTCAGAAATATTCTTGTGGCATCTGAGCAAACAAGTCATCTAAGAAAACAAATCATCAGCCTATCGCCTGATAATAATCATGGGCTTACATGCATTTAAACAGATCTTGGGACTAGAACTTGACAAAAATCATGGGCCCTATATCCATTTAAACAAATCATAGGTCTACAACTTAACAAAAATCATTTTTTACAGGTATCTAAGCAAACATAAAATAACTTGAAAATAGATTGAGGATTGTAGACACAAACACCACAAGTAATATCAGGTTACATCTCATTAACTCTTCACAATAAGGTTTTACTCTACTATATTGTTCTCTTGTTATTCCTTTAATTAGCAAATCCCATCGCTTATAAGCTTTACTCAAACTTACATCAATTTAGATGCCTTCTCATATTTCTTGTTACACATTATTCATTACATTGGATCATTTCTGAAGTTTTCATGTATTTTTTGCTACCCATTTGGCAATAACTTGTCTACTATTGAAAGCTCATGCGCAAGTATAATACAAGGGACAAAGTGATTTGGCAAAATTTTGAAGAGAGATAAAAGGCGGGTGCTAAACTTTCATATTTGGTCTTCTTTCTCTTCCACTTATTTTTTTTTCTTTTTCCTTCAAACCCTCAACATTGTTTACTTCACAAAATACATGATTACTGCACGATAAATCTAACATTATTAGAAAGTGACATAATTAGAAAGTAAAATTATTAAATGTAATATTATTGAGGGGATATAACTTTACTGTGAAAGTACGAGTTTGTTTTGTAAATAAGATTACCGTTAGATTAACTTTTAATTCAGGAATGTAGGCAAAATTTGCCCAGCTTCCAAACTACCCCTTGATATATATATATAATTATTGGGCAACAAAGTAATTAATCAAATTTTAAGTGACAAAATGACGTGATAATCATTTATACGTTGGTATTTTATGATCCATTAAAATAAGGGACAATTACAAATATTGTCACTATAGTTTTGGTCAAGTTTCAATTTCATCACTATAGTTTCATTCTTCTGAATTACATCATCAAAGTTTGTAAAATATTTCAATCTCATCACCTATCTATATTTCGATAAAAAAATCGAACGGTTTGCTGACGTGGCAGAAATGTTTTCTACACCTGCCCGCCACGTGAACAAATGCGTGGCACGTTCGATATTTGTTTAGAAGTTATATATCATGTTTTCCCTCTTAATTTTTAAAAAATATAAAGTAAGCCATGTGTTTTAAAGTTGTGGCTCATTAAATATTTGTTTAGAATTTTATATCATGTTTCCCCCTTAATTTTCTAAAAATTATAGAGTAAACCTTGTGTTTTCCTTTTCCTCTCTTAATTATTTAAGATTTACAAAGTGAACCCTTTGTTTGCCTTATCTCTTTCTCACCTTCTCTCTCATTTTCTCACTTTCAACATATTCTTTGGTTTATCATTTTTCTCCATTTTAGCACATTGGACCTCAATCTGGGACCACCATCGACAATCCATATAACATTTTACTTGAAGATTGTAAAAGCTACATAAGGCAGCAAATGGTTCTCCTTGAGATCACGTATAAAAGGTATTTTGGTAATTCTATTTAAATTTTAGGCATTTTTAAAATATGGGTTAGTGTTTCGAGAGAAGGAGTTTTATCGTTGATTTAAAGACTTCTTTAAATAGTTTAGGATTTAAATCTGATTTTGGGGTTTTGAAAATATGGTTTAGGGTTTTGAACATATACTTCAGCAGAATAGATTGTGAAATCAAATTTTACCAAAATTTATCCTAAAGCGAGGTTTTTGTAACCCTAAACCAGATTTCGTAACCCTATACCATAATTTTATGATCCTAAAATCTAGATTTTACCAAAATTTCATAATCCTTAAAAATAATTTGACAAATTAACATATGAATGATTGACAATTACTTGGTCACTTAAAAATTAACCAATTACCTTGTCGGTGTAGAATTACTCTATATATAAAGGTAGGTATACACTTCTCATTCTGTCAAATGTCCATACTTATGTTTCTTAAAGTTACATCCCCCTCTTCTTCCCCCTCTTCCCCCTCTTCCCATGGGGGAAGAAGAACCCAACCCTAATCGTTGGGTTCTTTGTGATAAGGGTCTCCATGCTTGGTTGTATCTTCGTTATTATGGTTCCACAAGACAACCCATCTAATCTCATCCTTATTGCTTCAATAAACGGTCTGATTGAAATGAGTTGCTCTAAAATTTCTCTAAAATCCACAACGTACAATCTGATTTAGTAGTTTCTTGTTGGTTTTAGAATGTGTAGGGATTCTTGAATCTTGCCTAAATTATTTCCAATTCCATTTAGATTTGATGGATTTTGAGTTTGATTTAATGAACATTTAATCAACCTTTGAAATGGTCTATGGGATCTGTATCTCCAATTTTGGAAAGTTTGAGAAAATTGACAGGAAGTTAATTTAGTGTTACATAGTTTCTCATTCAATGTGCTCAATTGGAAATTAATTTAGGGATGTTTAGCTGATTATAACTTATCCATGGGATTTTCTTTTTTAAAACTAACTTATCCATGAGATGGGCAAAGTCATGAATGTAAAAATGATTAAAAATGGAAACATGTGAAAGAAGTGTCTGCATGTTTGGAGTATATGGGTTAGATACTCAATGGTTGGGACTATGATTTTCTGTAAATCTAAATCTCGTGGTGGCTTCTGAATGAAAGGAAGCAGAAGAGGAGGCATACCAAATAAAATGGTAAAATAGAATCGAGCAACTTAGAGAGAGAGAGAGAGAGAAAGAGAGAGATAGGTAATTTGGTACCAGAGATGGGAATTAGGGTGAGAAAGTTGTAAAGAAAGATGAGTTTTGTTGGTGGGATGGAAGAAGGAAGAGCTCCGTGGAGTTTGTTAGTGACAGTTATAAGGTAGAACTCTATATTGCTCGCGAACAAAGAGGAAGAAGAAGTCGTGTCTGCTTGCGAACGAAAAGGAAGAAGAACTCTGCAAAAATGGAGTGGAGGGGGAAGAAGAACTCTGCAAAAAAAATAGTAGACATTTTCGTGAACGAGTGAGGAGGAAGAAGAAAAAAAATGGGGAATTAAGGGTATTTTGGGTAATTCATCCCACGTGACAGCTGGGTAAATTAAAAATATGATGTGGCGTTAAACTACTTGACACGTAATGTCATATAGACAGGCCATTATTATTTTTAAGAGGATGTTGATATGGAAGATCTAACGTGAATGTAAAATGTAACTGTAGTATCTACTTTATAAATTTTTAAAATATAGTCTAAAATAAAAATTATCCCAAACTACATGGGGCAAAACTATAGTTTACCCTATATTTTATAGTAGATTTGGGTTGTTTGTACAATATACCAATCAAATGATACAACATACGCTATCTACTCAGATCATGGTAAGATACGTCAGCAGATTAGGAACCGTCGAGATATGAACATCACACCACCAAAAATCTGTACTTACCATACACATTGTAGATATCTCAGTTTTACTGACCTTTCAACCCATTTTATAAGTCCGAACCCCTTGGGAATCATTGTTAAGGTATTTGGCAAAATCTGTACTTACCATACACATTGTAGTCATTTAATTAATATGATATAGTGATTGAAATATTAAATTTTAATAATACTCTTGTAATATCTAAAGCAAACTAACTCAAATAAAATTTTAATAGTGCGTTTACTTTATTCTCGTCGAATCCGATTTTACGGAATCCAATTCTAAATTGTCATTCTAGTTGTTTACTATGATTTTAGAATCTGATTTCAAGTGAATACTGCAGCTTTATTCGGAATGAATTCATTTGACTGTTTGGAATGAGATTCTTAATAAAAAGGTGGTAATGGAATTTCAAATTTATGATTCATTTAGAATGAATTGTGAAAAATCCATTATGCCCTCAAAATTTTTATCTATCAACCATCACTTATTCTACTTATTTTTCTTGAAGGATATTCTAGTAATGTCATGTGTTTTATACTGATTCATTGATTTAGTAAACACAAACAATCATTCTTATTCTCAATAATCTAATTCATAATTCTGATTCCTAACGGTCCATAAACGTATTAATCTGATTTCAGATTTTTGATTCCTAAACCATTCTATTCTTCATTTGATTCTTAAAAAATCGATTCCAAACTTCATCCAATTTCGAATACAGTAAACACACCATAACAAGAGCCATTCTTACATATTAAAAATATAATGGTCATTATTGCTTGTAAACCTTTAGAAATGGGCCACACACTATAATTCTCTGTATTAGGGATGAAATACTAAACTCTAAAAATACACTTATTATTCTTAAAAGAAAACAAACTCATTTAAAACCTTAAAAATGTCATTCTTGCAGATTAAAAATATAATAGTCATTCTTGTATGTAAAATTTAAAAAATGGCTATACATTATAATTTTTTTTGAGAATATTTACTTCATCCAGATGAAACTGAGAGGATTGTTCAATACACTACTTACATATTATTTAAAGTTTGGTCTAGTGTTTCGGGGTGAATTTCGAATCAGATGGGGTATGTGAACGGAGAATCGTCTAGTCATCGGAGAAGCCTTGAGAACTTGGAGTTCTAGCGTGGAGGAAAGAATGAGCATCTTTAGCGGCCTAGACGGTGACAACCACCGGTAAATGTACCTCTTTGGGGTTGCCAAGGATCACAGAAAGGGAGAGAAAGTCCCCAAATGTGTGTGTCCAATGTCAAAAATATATAACCCCCTCAATAGGAGTATTAAGTATATTTATATAAAAAGTGAGGGGTGAACCCTAATTTATGATGATCAATGAATGACTGCCAAGTGTATGTAAAGACCAACGTATAGGACGTTGTAACGTGTCTCTAGGTTCATCCATAATGAGAGGATGATGCATCTAAAGTCTACTGAAGAGGTCATGGTGACGGATCGACACAACGAATCTCATCCAAATCCTATCAAGCTATACGCCTTCAATTCATTCCCAAGACGGTAAGGGTTCGTCTAAGTTTTGTTACTTGACTTGACGGTTATGAGTAGATGATAATCAAGAGAATCTAACCGGGGGTGAACCCGGTGGATATGTGAGGGGTGGGAATCTATGTATAAACAACTAAAAATTTTGTCATGTGTACTAATTGACGTGATTCATGCAAGCTATTATCAAATAAAAAATCAACACCGTATAGGATGAAGGATAATATGGAAAAGGTGCAAAGTTGACAAATACAGCACATTATTAACTGGAAGTTTAAGAGTGAAAGATTCAAGTTAAGAAAACCTAATTCACAAGCAATTACAAGCTGGAAAAGAAAATATACCTTAGATGATTTAGCCAATTTTGTCCACGTCAGTCGAGTTTGGGGTAGCTATAGATTCCTAAGCTTTTCAAGTTATTTAAAATATGGTCAGAATTTCTTGAAAGTTTGAAGATATATGCTGAATTATTATTGATGCATAGTAAATATTTATTTAATTTTTGAGAAAAATTATAATCAAAACATAACATGTATAGGTTTGCGTTTTGATCTGTGTGCTCAATTTTCAGAGGGATATAAAAAAAGATTTGCACATTTTACACTCTCCAAGTATTAAATTAGATATGATCAATTCCAGTTTGGGTGAGAACATTCTCTGATTTTGTTCGGTTGATATGGATTATTGAACAGCAAAACAAGTGCTATCATTCCAACACGGACATAAAAAAATGTTTTTTGAACTTCTTTAATCTACTTCAGCCGTTACTTTTCAAACGAATCAGATCATACATAACCCCTTCACGCTCTCTCAAACTAGATGAGGTTATTATTTTGTCCATCATACTCGATGTCTTATTAATTTTTATAAGATAAATTTCATTATCATCTCATATAATTTGTCTTAATTACATGGATGATTTCTCTGGAGTTCCTTTCACTTAGAAATAAGTCTATACAATATGTTTTTTTCTCTAAAATACGCTCACATCCTGCAATTCTGGAAGAAATGCATATTCTCTTGCACTAATTTATACAAGTTACGGTATGTAAAAAAAATTGGGAATGTGAGATACGAAAATGACTTATCTATATTTTTCTTACAAAAAAATTACAAGCTGTGAGGATATTTTACGAAAAAATTGTAAGGACTTTGTAAGAAAAATGAAAGTAGGATCAAATAAAAACCCGAATGTCTCAAGAGAGAGAAGCTCTCGTCTCTCTCTACAGACATCCCAGCAATAGAAGCCCACCCTCTTTCAGATTTCCCCCTCGATCCCAACCCTGACCACTGGTGAACGTCGAGATTGGGCTCTAACTTTGTCGCCTTTGATGGCGTCGTTCAGGACGTTGGGGTAAAAGGTGTTTGACGCCACGCGTTGGCGGTTGCTCAATATCTAAGAGGTCGTATGTGAATGAGGTCATCGGGTTTCTCATCAAGTATCGATTGAGTCGTTGCTTGAGCCCTCAATCTGGTCATCTTATTCTCCTCAGAGTTTGGCTCGTGCAATCAACCTTGCCGCTGAAGTTCTCATCTGTTCGTCTTCGTTTAAACCTTTCATGGCGTTTGAGGTCCTCGTCTTATTTTTTGTCGTTGTCCCAGGTATTAGGCGGGTTGTTGGGTGCTCGAGTCTTGGCTCGAATCTGAGGTCGGGTAGCATTGTTGTACCAGGTGTGGTGAACCTCCTGGGATTCAACGAAGCCCGAGGGTGGGTTCATTAAGGTCGTACATTCTGGTCGTCAAGTGGGTACTTGGTCGATGCCATGAGTTGGGGTTTGGGGTGTCTAAAACCCAATTCTGATTAGCTGAGCTGACTTATGGTAGCAGTTTACCCTTGCGTAAACTTGATGTGCGAGTTTGAGATTTTGGTAAGCCTAGTTGAGGTCGCTGCTCAGGTTACGTTGTTGAAGTGTTTGTGTTTTTCTCTATCTGGTTGTAGATTATTTCAGCTTTGGTTCGCTTCCCGTGATACCTCTCCGGTTTAGTTCTCGCTCTATACACATGAGGTATAATATAATTTTTTTAGTTGAATATATTTATCTTTAACCAACAAAATGAAATTAGAGGAGAAAACAATTTAAAGTTTGAAACTATAGAAATATAGTTTGTGTAATCAAGACAAACTAAAGGGAGAAATTGATGTCATTTACCTTTTCCCCTTAATGTTCTAAAAAATTCAATGCACTTATATTTTCTTGCTCGCTCCAAGTTAAAAATATTAAGAACAATCAGTACGTTACTATTGTAGTAAAATGGATGAGGTTAGTCTAGCGGTTTAGCGCATTGATTTATTCTACTGTCGGATTCGTAAGGATTGTGGCCTGAGGCGGATGTATCTGCTATTCAGTGCCGGTGGTATGTTAATCCTTTGGTTATAATCTATTTTTAATTGAAAATATATATATATAAAGAGTTTTGTAATAGTATTTTATGAAAATATAATTTAATAGATTTTTTTAATACATATGACGTGTGCAGCCGTCCCGAAAATTTCGTCTCATCCTGCGAAACCGTCCCGAGCCGAGAAGAACAAGATTAAAAAATCGACTCGTCCGTCCCATCCTGATAACTTATAAATTACCTAAAATTTTTATTTTTGATCCTTATTCTTTTAAGATTTAATCTTTAACCTTTTAAACTTTAAACTTTTTTAAAATGTTTAGTCCTTGGAATTTTAGCCCAATTTTAACATAAAATGCTCAGACCGCTCGTCCCGTCCTGCTTGAAAAAATCTTGTCACATCCCAATAAAAAATGTCAAAAAATCATCTCGTCCTGTCCAATGCACATCCCTTATACAGACTTTTAATCTAGGTCATTTTAACCAACAATAACTCCATGAATAACAGAAATGTTGCAACTTCATTAATCAGGTACAACTTCATGCCAAAAATGCATGGACTTGTCTTATTGTTTTTCAATCACTCTTACATTTCCCAACATCATAGGAGATGGATGTCAAAACAAAGTCCATAGCACAAAGGATTTTCTTTAAGGTTTCACCAAAAAATCACAGTATAAGTTATTATTCTTTGTTATATTCCCAAATTTATTTGCTTATAATCAATAAGTTTTTATAAGTTACACAGTTATAACATCAAATGATATAAAAAATTATTGAGTTTTCAATACTTAACGAGTTAACAAAGAAAGACAAAATTATTTTCACTTTGCTCCTAATCATCAATATTCTTTATATATGAATAATGGATCGAAGCATTTTGTTTTGGAATATCCTTCAACTTTACATTACTTTTGGCTCATTCACACATCAATCTATACCATTTTTAACTATGTGGCTCTAATTTATTCCCTTCTAAAAATTTTTCTACTACAACAAGCACAAAAACAAGCATTCCCCCATAAATTCTTTTTCCTAATCCCATAATTAACTATTAATCCTTTAATTATTTGTCCAAACTGATGTGGTAATTAAAAAAAAGTTATGTAAAACAAAATATTGAATTAAATTAATATTTAATTGAGTTGACATTAAAAGCATAAAAAATATATATAATGTCTTTTAAAATAACTTTTTTTTTTCGTTTTATGGTCAAGAAAGATGTCTTGATTAGTGATTAAATTAATAATAAAAACAAAAAAAAACACAAAATAATTTACTAATGGATTGGTGAGAAATGGGTTGTGTTTTGGTCACCCAAGAGTTGTAGGTATACCATGTGATATGACCTAATTAATTCAGTACCTAATTATATTCTTACTAAATGTGAACAATTTAATTGAAAGAGGAAAATGCAATTAAATTTACGTAAATTTTAATATTAGGATAATTTTTTAAACAGAAACAATTTTATAGATAAAACATCGATCATAAAGTGGAGATATTATCCTCCTGAACAGAGTTTAAATTCTAAATTATTTAATTTTGTCATCTCATTAAAAAAAAAACACTTCTGTAAAGAAGAATAAAAAATATGAATGGGAGAATCATGCAAACAGGTAGCTAGCTTGACGTTATCTTAATAGACCATTAGTGCAAATGTTTTTTTTATGTAAACGGAAAAAGTTTATTGATGCTCGTTGATAATATAAAGAAAGGCAATTAATTGTTTTCCTATAATAATAATAAATAGGCTTTTATTTTCCCCAAATTTATATTTCTAAATGGTATAATTTTTTACTTATTAGATTATTAGATTCAAGTAACATGTCTTGCACGTTGTATATAAAATTAATTTGTAACAAAATATTAGAAATTTAAAAATAATTTTTATGATATATATATATATATATATATATATATATAAAGTTTTAGTTCTCATGAAGTAAGATATGTTGAATTGATCATTAAAGGTTGAAGTTTATAACACGCTCTCTAAATGACATAGAAAATAGTTTTTTTTATCAAATTGGCACATTTTAATAAATGATTATGTTATTAATAAATTATTTCAAAATATACTAATACTTTTTTCTAAATTATTAGATAACCTATTTATACAATTTGTTAACAAATAAATTATTAACCAGTTAAAATGAATATTCATTCTATATAAATATATATCTTAAAATTAATTATTACAAGCTTTCACGTCTCTCATAATATAATAATGTAAAAATATCTAATTTGTAAATTATTTATAAAAATTCATAAATGAAATAAATGAAAAAGATCTGAAATCTTGAATTTGCACTATAAATATTAAATTGTAGTTATTTTTTCAATAAAATGAGGTAACAAGGATGGTTAAACCACAATCATAATGTTAATAATTAGGAAACTCGTACTCATAACCCTCAAAAGGTTTTAATTATTTTGCTGCAAGAAAAAAATATTAAAAATATTTTAATATTTCTTTTTTTCCTCAAGACAAAAAGGTCTTAATTTAAAAAATAATTATAACGGCAATATTATTATATAAGCAAATTAACGTTAGCAAGGCAACCATAGAAAATAGAAAGCACTCTCTCTCTCTCTCTCTCTCTCTCTCTCTCTCTCTCTCATTCATCAATCTTGGTTACGGTTAGTTCTCTATCTTTTTCTCTTGAATTTTTCCGTGAGTTGTTTCTGCGTCTTCTTTTCGTCAGGGGGTTGATTCTGGTTTTTCTCAAGTTATTTTTTGAGTCGATCATATAATGTATTGGTTAAAAGGCAAAGCTTTATTTTTACCTAAATTTGGGTCGAATGGACCTTTATTTGTAATTTGTGTTTTATTTTTGTTCATTGGTTTTTCTCAGGGATCGCTGGATAATCTTTGGGTTCTTTGCAAGTTACGTTTGATTCTGTTCATGCCTATACGGTATATGGTTTTTACTTCTCGAATTTTTAATTGGGTACCACTAGTTTATGATCTGTACACTTTTGGGTATTCTGAAGTCTGATAGAATTGTTAGAACTAAGGGTTTGTTCTTTAAATACTTTATCATTCTAAATCTTTTTTCCTTCAGAAAACCAACCAGACATTGTTGATTTACGTTGAGAGGATTGACGGTACTTTGTTGGCAATAACAGTATGAGTTGCGGTTGGACCCAGTTTGTTTAAGTTTGAAATTTGTTTCCTGTTTGGTATTAGGGAGTGCGATCACATCTTATATGCACTTTGAGCCTTTCTCTACGTTTCTATCTTGCTAATTCCCGTTATTTTATCTTGAAATTTTCATCCTTGAGTATACATTTGAATTTGATTTTCTCGTGATTTTCCTTTTTGATCGGTGAAGTAACACGTATGAATCACAAAATCCCTTTTAAAGGGGAATTTTCTCATGAGTGACGGCCTACCGATATCAGCCTCACCCCCAATTCTTTGCTCCATGAAGTTTCTAGTTTTCTGCATTACTGCTGTGTGCCTATCTTTACATCTCCTCTGTTAATTGATTATGAGATGCTTTATCATGCATATCTACTGTTCTGTTTTAATGTTTACTTGGTAATTTAGATGTAAAACATTGGTATTCGTTGTTATATTTGTCCTGCACTGAGAAGTAGAAATGTGTGATGTGCTGGATAATAGATTATTCGTGATTTGGGAATTGGTATTTCATATTGGATATTAGTATTTAGCAGCTAATGCTGGGTTTGGATAGTAATAGATACTTGTAGCTCAAAGTTCTCAAAGTAGGAAATCTTGTTATAGTTGTATTTTATTTATACGTTTATCCACTTTACGCTCAGTATACACAAGGCCAAATTTCTGTCCGAGTCAACTCATGCTAACCATATCCATTTCTGATCATGAACATATATAGTGAAAAACACGATGTCTTGTAAAGATGATCACTTGTCGCTATCATGTACTTGTGCCTGATTTGATAGAAGTAACGTATCCTAATAATTTCATTTCATATGTGAACTGTTTATTGCATACTGACCAAGTTCTTCTGCTGAAAGTTTGATGCTTTATGATAGCGCAACTGATTCTATTATTAATTTGGTTCAAGAGCAGGGAAAAGAAGTCACAATATCAATCAATCACAATCGTGAGGTCATAGTATATACGCTATAGGAGTTGGATGATTGGTTTAGATATGGACCGACAACGCCAAGGTTATCTTCGTCCTGAACCCTCTATCCTCCTTGGGAGGCCATCAAACTACCCGCAACCTAACGTCCATGCAATAGCTACTAGTTCTGATTTGCAGTATCTACCCGAGGGTTATGATGGTTCCATGTTTTATGGGAGGACTCAATACAACGCAACTTCTGGAAGCTTCTATTATCCTTACATGACTCCTCTGTCAAGTAACGGGGTGTTTGGTGTTCCCATAAATCATGTTCTTTCTGAGCAGTTCTCTTTTTCTGGCCATGACGTAAGGGATACTCATTTCATTGATGAGGTTAGAGGTCCATACAAGAGGAAAAGTTCTGAACGGAATTTCCAATCTTCGAATGGCTCAGCAAGCTCGAGTTCTTCAGTTCCTTTTATGAATGCAAGGCCTTCGAGTAGTGTCAGGATAGATTCTGTTTGGGTACACGATCATAATAGCCATTTGACTCAAGGTAACTATATGGGCCAGAATCTTCAACTACCAGCAGGTAGTCTTTCTGTTGATGCTCCATCCTGGAATCGGGTCTCTGCTAGGCCTTATAACCATGGTAAGTCTTTCATCCTAAACCTAGTGAAGCTGTAAATGCATCAGTGACATTCATATCATAGTTTTTTAGCCCAACCAGGCTAGCTCAAGTGGTAAAGGCGAAGTTGGGTCTTGAGGTTCCAGGTTCAATTCTCACTTGCGGTTTACTTGGTAAATTACCAGGGGTGCATCAATGGGCGGGCAGCAATCATTTCACCCCCCTGGTTTGTGCCACCTCGGTGGATCCAAAATGGGCCCCCCAGGTTGGGGTTCCGTGTCATAGAAACAAGGATAGTAGCTTCTCAGAAAAATATCATTTTTTTTACTTTTGCCGCAAGCTGTTATGTTCAGAATATTTTCTCTATTTGATTTGCTTTCTCTTCTACTGTCTGTCCTGTATACCAAACTTTAACATAAAATGTTAAAGTTGAAGCAGTTCTTATTTAGGTTGAATGAACTAGTGCATCCTATGGCTGTTTTTCTTTTGAGATTGTTCTTATGTCACATCCGATGTGTGTGAAAAGATGATTTTTACTTCAGTTAAGTCAAATTAAGGGAAGGTAATTATGTCTTATCAATCTCTCTCTCTCACGTGCTTGACAGGAAATAATTTGTATGCGGGTACAATAGAAACTCTTAACTCAGGTGTTTATAGAAATCAAGAAGTGGCTGACAATGGAACATTTAGGCATCCTCATATAAACCATGGACAGCAAAGACACCCGCATCCATCAGGATCATCATCAGCAACAGGGCAAGGTGTAAGAGGCCCCCATAATATCAATTTTCACTCCCAAGTAGCGGCAGCTTCACACAGCTTTCCTTTGCCTTCCTCACGTAGCAGCAGCACCACTGGTCGCCTCGCTTATAATGGTCTTGATATAAGGCGTAGGCAGCCAGGACCTGTTCCACCTACTGGTTTCAGGATATACCGGCCTCACCGGGAGGCTATGGTTCCTGGGGCTGGGACAAACATGATGAGACCCCACAACGTTCCACACTTAAGAGTTCTACAGGCTGATGTATTATTATGATTCTCTCTACTTTTCATGCTTTACTTTTGAGAAAATTGCTCTAACATCCCCTCTAATTTGCTTAAATCACACGAACACTCCCCCTAGTTTGGCTAAAATGACATAGACCTCCCCTACCTTAAGATTTCATTGGCAAAAAAATAGTCTTTTTTTCAGGCTAACGCATCAAAATAAAATTTAATACTAGAATTCCCTTATTATTACTATTTGTCATCGTAGGTGTTATAACTTGAAACTATTTTCTCCTAAACCATCTTATTCGAAACTATACGGGTTCGATCATGTTTTACGCTTTCGGTTCAACAATAAGTTGGGTGAGGTTTATATGATAGGGTATTCTGCTCTTTTCATAAGTAAACAAACTGAGTGGACTGAAAGTGTAATTTTCTAAACTGGAACGGGTGTTTGTGTCATTTCCTAAACTAGAGGGGAGATTGGATGAATCTTTCCTTTATTTTTTCATCAGCAGCTCTCACTTATTCAGAATGAAGCATTTGTACCATATAATTAAGCTCAGTTGATATTTATAGGAAGTTGCATTGCTGGAGATTCCTGATTTTTATGAAGTAGGTGATTTTGTTGATCATCACAGAGACCTTCGCTTGGACATAGAGGAGATGTCTTATGAGGTAACTCAAAAATAGAAATTGGTTATTTATATGAAATTTAGACACCCATTATATGTCATTACATGATACTTGATCGAAAAAGGTTGGATATTTTCTAATTTAGCTTATTATTTCAGGAACTTCTTGCATTAGGGGAGCGAATCGGCAATGTTACCACTGGATTTTCAGAAGAAGTCATTTTAAATCAAATAAAGACGAAAAATTATGTATCGTCTTCTTCTGTAACTGTTATTAATCTAGAAGAGGCTTCGAGTGAGGATCAAGAAGCTTCTTGCTGTGTTATATGTCAGGTCAGATTAAACGGTCATTTCTTTTAAACTTTACATATCTGCTTTTAATCTATTAGTTGTTAACATCTGTGACCTGGGGTTCTACAGGAAAACTATCAGAATGAAGAGAAGATTGGGATCATCAAATGCGGGCACGAGTACCATGTGGATTGCTTAAAGAAATGGCTACAGACGAAGAACGTCTGCCCGATCTGCAAATCGGAGGCAGTGACCACTGGCAAGAAGGCTGTGTGAAGAAATGAAGAAAGAACTGTTTGTTTATTCAGTTGTTATTTTGTATATTTAGATTGTTGCATATATCTGACTCAATTTATTTGTTGGGTTTCCGGAATATGGATCCTGTATCTAATCCATGAACTTGTACAGACTTTTCTTAAAATGTTATCTGTGCTGTGATATATCAGTAACTTAGCACATTTTTGTTTGTTCTTGTTCGTTTATGTATATTATAGAACGCTGGTGGAATTATCATGCACATTTTTATGTTTTTTCATGTGGTGATCTGATATGATGGAGATTATATTAAGGTTATGTTGGACGGTATTGGATAGACAATTTAAATATATTGTCTTTCACTTGGTGTATGATATGATTCGAAATTTGAATGTATACACTACTTTTGAAATTTGATCAAATCTTTATCAAAAGAATCTTTTTTTAGACCTTAATATTATTGTATATTAACACTGAATTATTAACATCAGTATGCTTGTTTTATAGATGCTACTGCAAAAGGAAAATTTTATGAAAATACCTATCCATCGTGTCATGATTCTAATTTGAATGTTTTTTTTCCATAATTTATATTTAGTGATATTCGACATTCTTAACCTCAAAAATTGATATATGATGCTCCTTTTTTCTCTCATGGTTACAATGACTCCAATATAGCGTAAATGATAGACTAAGTTAGCTCTTTAGATTTTTATTTACCATCAGAAGGTCTACCATATTTCTATCACACTGATTTTCAAAGATTACTGTGATTTTAAAAAATGGAAAATTATGGATTGGTTAAAAGACCAATTTTTTCCAATTTGCAATAATAGCAGAAAGTCTAGCTACTCTTACCCCCTCAGCCGCCAGCGCCACACCTTTTTTTTTTCTCTCACCAAACACCCCACAAAACAGAACAACCCGCTAAACCAAAATGTCTAAATCCCCAATTTTCTTCTTCCAAATTTATCCAGCAACACCACAGTAATACACAAGCGAACACATGAAGCTAAAATTGTCACTGACAATATTAACCTAATTCATGTAGTCTAACATTTTACCACATCGATTAGAGATCCATTTATGGGAATTCCAGGTTCCAATTTATTATTTGAAATGTTATCAAGAGAGAGAATAATTGAGATGGTGGGAAGTTAACTATGGCTTGAGATGGTGAAGGGTTTGTTTGGGTGTGGGAGGGAAGAGGTTTGGTACTGATGATTTGTAAGATAATATATTCAAAGACAGAGAGTAATCCAAAGAAAAATGCTTATAAACAAAATTTCCTTCTTGACATAAACAATTGGCAAACAAATTCATGAGTTTTCAAGTTCCACCATTGAACAGAGCAAAATGACTAGTTACAACAAATAGATCTTTCCAGCAAAAAAATAATAAAAGGAATCTACTCTAGAGCAACTACAACACAACTATCACATTTAAGAACTGAAATACTATACGACAAGAGAGTATCAAGAAATTAACAATTAGGTGAAAGATCCTCAGGCCAACCTTAGACAAGCTCATCAAGCATTCTGTTCTGATAGATGAAACTTTCAGTGAGCAAATCAATGAGTTGTCAAGTGGAAATTCTTGAACTGTAGGGGCAGAAAGTGAAGAACTACATATTCTCTCCTCAACCCATCACCCAAAATAATTATGCAGAGCAGCAACCGACTTTCTTAACTGCAGAAACATCATCCTTAGTTCCAACGTTTATGGTTTGTCCTTTAGGTAAAGCAGCGGGATCATTCCCAACTTCAAGGGATTTCTTGCTAACAACATGATATATTTGAGTCAGTACTTCAGTGAATGAATTCTCAACATTCATAGACTCAAGTGCAGATGTCTCCATGAAGAATGAGTTCTCTCTCTCTGCAAAAGACTTAGCATCCTCAGTTGAAACCGCACGTAAATGGCGTAGATCGGCCTTGTTACCCACGAGCATTATCACGATATTGGAGTCCGTGTGACCCCTTAGCTCCTTCAGCCATCTCTCGACGTTCTCGAATGTGACATGTCGAGTCACATCATAGACAAGCAATGCACCCACAGCTCCACGATAATAAGCGCTCGTGATTGCTCGATATCTGTTGCAAAATGAACATATGAACTTATCATTTACCAAGCTCCATGTTTAGAGCAAGAACAATAATAGACAATTTAAAGAAAAACATCCAAGTCCGGAATCGTGTTAATGATGATCTATGAGCTAGCTAGTTTATCCACATTGTAGATTTTCAAAAACATATGGCATTGTAAAGGACTCATGTCATTTTTATGAAATATCGAAAAGTTCACAAAAGAGAAGCTCAATTGGAGCCAATGGGATCGAGGTATCAGACCAACCGACGTCCCAAACGGGATACCCTTCTCCCAGATCTCGGTCACGCTCGTCTAGACACAAATGAAAAGATCCGTGTCTACATTTTCTGAACAACCAAACAGAAGATCTAAAAAAATGGGGATCGAAGAATGAACCTTTCTTGGCCAGCGGTGTCCCAAATCTGGGCTTTGACGATCTTGTCGTCAACCCTAATGCTCCTGGTGGCGAATTCTACCCCAATTGTGGATTTAGACTCGAGGCTGAACTCGTTGCGTGTAAACCTCGAAAGCAGGTTCGACTTGCCAACACCAGAGTCCCCGATCAGCACCACTTTGAATAGGTAATCGTAATCGTCGTCCGCTCTATATGCTGCCATTGTTTTCAAGCCGGATCTGATACTTAGTTCCGGCGATTTTTCTGGGTCAAGAATATGGATCAGAAGGCGGAGACTGTAGACATGAACGAACGAGAGAGAGAGAGAGAGAGAGAGAGAGAGAGAGAGAGAGAGAGAGAAAGAGAGAGTTTAAAACTTTGGATGAAGAAAGAGAGTTGTGAAGCCAGCAAAGTCGGATTTGATTTGAAATCTCAAAAGTGCGAGAGATTTGAGGAATGTGGGCTTTGGTCAGCTGATTTCAGATTGGCCCAATTCACCAACTTTACCCCAAAAAGATGGGAGAAAGTAGGGATGTTCAATTCAAAGGGGTGGGTCAAATGTGCATATAAATTCACCCGTCACATATCTGCACACTATTTTTAATCTCCATAACCATTTCAAATTGTGTGAGATGGTTACGGGTAATACTTGTTAAGGTATGAGTAACTCATTAATATTAAGGGATTTACGGTTCAGTTATTTGTGTAAAAATTGAATCGAATCGAAAGTCACGGTTCGGTCCTATCCCGAATCGAACTGAATCGAATCGTGAGTCACAGTTCGGTTTATCGATTCGGCCCACATTTTTTGTACAGTTTTTTAAGTATTTATTCATTATTAAACCTGAAATTTTCATGTCTAGCCATCTAAAAAAATCAAATTTATTACAAATCATACTAGCAAGCAACATCCTACATATTTAATATCAAATAGCAAGAAACATTCTACATATTTAATATCAAATAGCAAGCAACATCCTACAATTTAATACCAACTAGCAAATAGCAAGCAACATCTTACGATTTAATACCAACTAGCAAGCAACATCCTAGATTTAATACCATTATCAAGAATCTAGTATTACTAGGAAACATATAAACAATTTTCTCTTGCTTGAATTATGCTTTGGAGGTTTTGAGTCTTTAACTCCAGCATTCTCAATAACTTCCGCATCAGTATTTGACATCTAGTAATTGAATGAGATAAATAAAATAACAAGAAACAATTAGTAGGACAAAAGAGAGATACAAATCTGAAACACAAAATTCAGAACAAAAATTCATAGTACAGAAGTTCTGTAACAAAACAAACAAAATCATAATATAGTACAAATCATAATACACAGTCCATAATACATATTCAGAACAAAATTGTTATTTCTAACAAAATTTTCATAAAACACAAAATTCAGAACAAAATTTAGAACAAAAAATTCATAAAACACAAAATTCAGAACAAAAATTCATAATACAAAAGTTTTGTAACAGAAAAAACAGAGATGAGGAAGGGTGAAATTTGAGATCTAAACCCTAAAAAATTCAAACACTACAGATCTAAACCCTAAAAAATCATATCTAAACCCTACAAATAGTAACAGATCTACAGTCAAACACTACAGATAGCAACAAATCTACAGTCAAACACTACAGATCTACACCTTAAAAAATTCAGAGATGAGGAAGGGTAAAATTCGAGAAGGATTACTTGGAGAGCTGAGAGAAATAGCCAAGAAGGAGATTCAGATACTGCTCACGAGAGAAATCAGAGATATGAGATTCGGACTCAGTCTCAGACAAAAAGAATCCTACTTTTTCAAAGATGAGGCATTGAGGAAGACTAGAAGAGAGAAAATCGTGAGGTGATTTAGATACTACTTACAAGAGATATCAAAGATCTGAGATTCAGACTCAGTCTCACATAAAAAATCCTAATTTTTCATAGATGGAGCATTGAGGAAGACTGGAAGCGAGAAAACCGCGAAGGTGAAGAGAAAATGTCGAAGTCGTGTTCGTGGAAGTGAAAATGAGGAAAACCCTAAAAATTCACATTATATATAGGGTTAAAGACTCAAAACGACGTCGTATTGAAGAGTATATGACATAAACAACACTAGAGTATAAAACAATGTCGTTTTACATAGGGATATTCAGCTCGGTTTGGTTCAGTGCAGTTCATAAATACATATTTTTTCGAGCCAAACCGAACCAAGGTATATGAAATAACCGACCGAACCACCATTTTCGGTTTGGTTCGGTCGGTTCGGTACCAAATTTTTCACCCCTAACTAATATCCATTACCCATTTTTTTACGGCGCGCTTACTTGAATTCTATGGAATGGGATTCCGTTAAATACAATTTCAAATTGTCATTCTAATTGTTTACTATGACTTTGCAATCAGATTTTAAGTGGATCTCACAACTTTGACCAGAATAGATTTATTTGATTGCATGGAATGAGATTCCTAATAAAAATGTGATAATGTGATTCTATATTTCTGATTCATTTAAATTGAATTGTGAAAAGTCCATTATGACCTCAAAATATTTATCTAACAAACATTTCTACTTATTTTCCTTGAATGGCGTTTTAGTAATATTATATGTTTTGTTCTTATTTATTGATTTAGTACACACAAACAATAATTCGTATTCCCTATAATTTAATTTTTTATTCTGATTCTAGATTTCGAGTCCTGGTCATTCCATTATTCATCTGATTCTTAGATAAACAAACTTCATCCGATTCCAAATATAAGTAAACGCGTCATTAATTGTTTCAATCTCTCTTTTTTGTTTAATGTAATCTAATTAGAGAAAGAGAGCGATCCTACTGAAAATTTAAGATAATTGCTTCTTTACCCATGGGTGTATGGTATTGTGACTACCATTGAGAAAGAGAGAGGCATTCAGACGTTGGAGGCCAAGGAAAATTGTGAAAAATTGGAGTCTATGAGTATCCTATGTTTTAATCACACAAAAATGAACTTTTATTACTGTTTCCCTATTTTGCCTTATTTTCTTCCCTTCCCATTTTAATACATTTCTTAATTCGGAATCGAAATGCCAGGGACCTTCTTTTGATTTCCATTTCCGAAACAATAATCATGCATCAAATGTTGTCTATTAATATGGTTTGTAATTCATTCAACCAAGTCTTTGTTTAACTAACTGTTCCCCACCCATATCGTAAGGCATTCTACTAAAATGGGGGCAAATATAAGCATATTACAGCCTTATTTTTATTTAGGAGAAAAAAAAGTTTCCTACGGTCAGAAAAATAAATTGAAAAATGAAAAATGAAAAAAATTATCCTAACATCACTTGCACTTGCAGTTTGCCTAAATTACACAAACACCTTTATATTTTAAAAAATGATAAATAAATCAATTCTGTTAATAATCTATTAATTTATGTGTAAAAAGACTATTCTTTTTATGATCAATCCAATCCAACCATTTTTTTCACAGACTTAAGCCGACTCAAATTTTTTTTGATTTAGATGAATTATAAAATTTGATTTTAATATTTTTAGAATTGGAAGTAAAACGAGAGACGATTTTGATATTTGCACTTGGAGGAAAAGAGAACAGATCATCTTATCCATGGGCCTGACAGAACCAAGATTGATGGTAAGATGAATATTATTTAAACAGTGTTAGTTTAAAATTTAATAATTCTAATTTTTTCTTTGTCAATGAAACCTAACATGACGTTTCGTCATGTCATTTTTAAACTAGAGATTGCTCGTATAATTTAAGCAAACTACAAGGTGACTAGTATGTTCTTGTAAGAACAAAGGCATAATCCTTCCATTAAATATGATTTCGACTGCTTAATGGATAAGCATTTGTTACCGATGAAAAATTCTTTCTCATCTTCAATTGAAAATTGAGGTGATTAGATTTACATCAATAGAAACCATAAATTTGATAACGTTCAACCCCGCTCATCGACCATCTTTAAAGCCTTGTAACTCTCATCCCATCAAGTCAAGAACCAAAGATTAAAACTAGCCTAGCCCCAATTGACTAGTTAGGCGGATATCAAGAGACGCACGGAGCTCAATCCTTTTTGGTTAGGCGGATATCAAGGGATGCGGAGCTCAATCCTTTTTGTCAAGGTTCAGGAATCATACATTCCTTATTATCCGTTTGCGTGAGTTATCAGAAGAATTTTCCCGAACAAATTTGCACAAATTAGCTAGGAAATTAAAATTAAGAAAAAAAGAATTGTACGAATAAAACCTGACAAGCAAAAAACTTTATAAAAAAATAATGAAAACTCACTTCATCAAAACTTAGAGAAGAGTCCAATTGAATTCTGCATGTGGGTTCTCAAGAACAAGAACAAGTCCCTATCATTTTGTTTCTCTAAAAATTGTGAAGCTTTCACTACATATTCAAACTCACTCCCATACATATGGCATGCTGATGCTGCTTTATATGCTAAAAGCTGCAAATCACCTGTCCCAAACAAAATAGATAGACATTTTTCTTTTCAGCTTACAAAGCAATTCAAGTAAATTCAAGCTATTTATATCAATACTGATCATTCAAACCACTTAGTGCTTCTTTAAAAAAAGTCCCCTAATACATGTTCACTCCATAGTTCTGTTAATTGCAGAGAGAATTTAAATTTAATCTTCTCAAGGGCATCCATGATTACGACAACTTTATTCATTAATGTGTTTACTAATAGTCAAGAATCCGAATGATAGCATTCATTTACCAAAATACCCCTATTACAATATAATTTACTGTTCACATTTTCCAATTAATTTCTAGGGAGAGAAAAAAGTTGCATCCTTTCTTTGGGAAAGGGAATTAAGTTCCCATGGGGGAGAGGGAACTTAATTCCCTTTCATTTGGAAAGAAAATGGGTGGGTGCCATATTCTTTCCTCTACCCTTAGCAAACAAGTGAAGAAAATGGAGAATAAGACACGTCATATCAGTTAAGAGCAGAAACGTACCAGCCAAAACCTCTGAATCGAGAATTTTGGGGCTGAAATGACGAGTTAACCACCATCTACAGCGTAATCTCCAACTCTTTCTTGATTTGGCTTCTGTTAAGAATTTGAGGTTCTTATTAAAATTGACAGATAACTGCTGCTGATAACCACCTTCATTTCCATTCAGAATGACTGAGATTCTGTCTTCTTCATATTGAGACAGTTTTTGTAAACATAAAGCATACTGTCTCCACGTATTGTACTCTGCAAAGGTAGCATCTAAATGCAAAGCTATCATTTCCAAGAGCGACTCTGGACTATAATGGCCTGCAAAACATAATTCATCAGTAGCATTTAGAGTAATTCTATTATCAAAACCCTGGCTTAACCAAATCCCTAAACAAACATGTCTATTCTGCTGTTTAAAAATAGAATTTCATCAACTAGGTTTTCCACATGCTTTAAATAACTCAAAAATCCATTACGTGCAAAAAGTAAACATACCATTCTCATGCATCGCAACAAGCTTTGCCAGTGAATGGCAGCATGTTGGATCCTTCTTTAAAATATGCTCAAAATATGTTGGCAACTCGTCATTGTTATTACGACCAAAATGTTCCAAAAGTATAGCCCTCAATCTGCATAATATTTGTACATCAGCATAATTTATGAAAAATCTAGCTAAAGGTGGAGAATCTTAATGTATCCCCATTCCTTCATTACTCTTATAATCCTCATTCCATTCCTATAACTTGTGCTATAAGAAATCAACCCCTCTCATGTTACCATTCCATTTCTACTCCATTCATTTGAACTAAACACCACCTACGAATAAGTTTTTGATTTATATTAAAAAGATCACTATTTTCTCTGCTAACCCAATACAAATATAATATGCTCATTCCCAATCCCAACTTAACTCTGCATCTTGACATCTATCTAATCATGAGCTTCTTTCTTGCCTCCATGCTGTCTTAGGGAATACACTTCATCTTTTGTGAGAACAAATAGCTGGAAATTTACTAGGAGTCATGAGTAAAACCAGGAATTATACCAAATTAAGGAAAATCTGATGCAATCCACAAAATTAGCTGATAAACAATGCAGTCGTGCTATCATGGGAAGCTTTTAAGGGACTTGAGAAGTATTAAAACAATTATCGATAAGAAAAGTATTAACACAGTTAGAAGCACAAGTATACAATTATCAAAGCTATAATAGCTAAAAGAGTCCAGTACCTATAAACACCCCAACACAACATGGTGTCATGGTGAATACAACCTATCACAATGTAACACGAATGTAACAAACAAAAGAACCTTCTTATCAAGAAACAAAAACAAACAAAAGAACCTAGAGCATAACCTGAGAGCGAGAGTTGTGTTTGAATCATGGCAGATTTTCTCGAGTTCATCAAGGGCCTTGTCAACTTGACCTCCAATAAGCAACAACTGACATCACATTATATGAAATTAGACTGTTGGAATACTGCTTGCTCAAGCAAGAGAAAAGTTTAACACCATTTACCAACCATAATGGTTGCACGGTGATAACATGTATCAGATGCAAATTCATATCATAGACTACTAAATGCAAACATTAAGATAAAAGAGAAATTTTGACAGACATTGTTGAAGACAATGGTACAACTTTAGGAAGAGATTCATTGATTCAATGGGAAAATGGAATCAATGAGCTTGCCCTACAATGTTAACTTTCTTCTTTTACTTTATTGTTGGAACTTTATTCTACATAGCCTAGCTATCACTAACTCCTGCTTGGTGCAGCAACTACGAAAGCAAATGGAGTCTACTGAGTATTATTTTGTAAAAGAACACCAAGCCAAATGAAGAATAAAGATCAACCAATAACCAATCCATGAATACAAAAGACAACAAAACATATTTATACATCAAAAAATAATTACCCACTACCTCTCCCAGATCACCATCGGTTTACGAATTCTACAGTCAAAAGGAAAGTTCTCTAGTCAAACCCTCTTTTAAACCAACACATACAAGCCAGAGCATCCTAACCATCTGAGATTCTGAGTCACCCTCCACTAATCCTCCAAGAGGAAAGAAATTTCTTTATAGAATCCAAAAGAAAAGATATCAATATCGTGCAGCGTTACCCATCTAACCTCCAAATAACTGAAGAGATGATTAATAGATTCCTCAAACTCTTTGCAAATATGCCATCAATTCGCAAAATAAGAACCATTTCCAACAAGTTATCAACAGTTAGGATAACCTCTCCAACCATGAGGAAGGCACATTCAAAGGCTGCCGTTTAGTCTTCCAAATACTTCGACTAGGATAAATCAATTCAGCAGGAAA
>QANY01009166.1:28085-204272 GCA_003255025.1 Datisca glomerata | reverse complement strand
ATAAATAAGATATGAATTATATCTAATTTAAACACTAGTTTAAGAATATAAATGTGTTGTTATGATTGACAGATGCCTCGCATAAAACAACTGGAAAAAAAATCACAAGTCCAAGAATGGAACTCTAAACTAATCTGACGAAAATGGAACCCCACAACGGAGTATTACGAAAAAAGCTAAAATCTGAAATCACGATCGAAGAAGAACAACTAAAAAATACGATCGAACCAAAAATCCTAAAACTCGAAGAAACAAAATCTGAAACCCTCAACTCAAAGAAAAAACTCAGATCCAAGAAGGAAGTTTTTGAGAAGATAAGGGCAAAAAATGGAAAACGATATTAAAAAAAAAGAAAGGTATAACATTAAGTAAAAAAAGGTCATACATGCAAATAAAAAAATGAGATTTATGGACGTTTAAAAAGATATAAAATATGTAATTTCTACCCAAAATTAACTCAATTGTTAATATGGCCAGTAATAAAACAGCCCACTAACCCAACAAATAGCCCAGACCAAAGTGCACCCCTCACTATCCAGAATCACCCTCCATCAGTCGGGTACCTAATCCAAAATACTCACATAAATTTAGCAAAACAAAATCATTCAACTACAATAGATATAAAACTTTGAAGAATGGATAAAGAATTGCATTATATAAATGTCTTGTATAAGATTCCAGAAAAAAATTACAAACTGCTAATTTTTTGGATAAAATCGAAAATCAAATTGAAGAATTAAAACTGAATTAATTATTAAATTGAAGAATCACATAATTCAAATTTCTTGCAAAATTAATTTTGAGAAAACCCGCATCACTCAGCTTGACAAAAAGCTGCTGAAATTTTATTTTTAATGTCAGTTTTAATTAGCGGATAACCATGTGAAAATAGTGAATCTTCATAATAATGGCAATAATGTAAATGCATAACCAAACTAAATCTAAACCGTTAAATTCGGCCTTTTCTGCAAGCCTAAAAATATACGACCAATTTACAAAATCACTAAAAATAACAGCTTATTTGTTGCAATTTCCCAAGTTTTTTAGTGAGTGAGCTAATGCCAAAATAGCCATTTTTGCATGTAAACAAATTGGTGAGCTACTAATCTAAGGCCATTAGCATTTTGAGGCTATATTTTTAACGAAAAAGTGGTAGTAGAAAGAATTGACCTCTTACCTGATGGTGAACGTGAACATTATGCCTATATGCTATTGTATTAATGTTCATTCATCATCACACTTATATCAGTGTTAAAACTCGAGGGTAATCGAAGGTGAGACTAGATGTAATATATCACATCTCTAAGAGTTAGTGAGTGATTTAAACCCACTAAATATAATATATCATATCTCAAAGAGTTAGTAGGTGACTTGAACCCTAAATCTCAACCAATGATCACTTTGCGACGTGAACGTACCCTTGGGGACATTAGCATTTTGAAGCTCACTATTTCCGTTTGCGGATAATGAGTCCAATCAAATATGGGCGGACTAAAAACACAAATTGCCCCGTTTGCCATGCACTATTAAACTGACTCAAAGTAGGCCCGTAAATTGTCGATGGGTTTGCTTCGTCCGTCCAATATTGATGTAAAATACACGATCAATTCATGTCTTTCCTTATTCAAAACAAGTAGTCTCGGAGTTTAATTTAAATTCTTAACACATAAGATGACTCAAAAACAAACCATGTCTTCAGTAAATAATGTGACATTTACTTCTTAAACTGTCTTACCTTTGTTATCTCACTTTTTTGTCAACCTCAATGGGGAAAAATTATACATATGTTGTTTAACAGCTGCTAGGGCAATATGTAGAAGTAGAAGGTATGATGAAAATTTGAAAATGGTGACCAAAAAGAACAAAGAAATGGAACCCTATATGAGTAACACATGGGTTGTTTGAATGATCATGTGCAGAGTGCAGGGCCCTTTCCCCACTTTGGTTTAACTTATAAGTACTATCAAGCTAGTAAAGCACATGGATGAGATGAGAGAGAAATTTAAAGGCCGAAAACAAAGAGGGCTTTTTGAAATATTTGACTTTGCCCCATTTCCAATTATGTTTGCTGTCCCCATAATTTCAAGCATTTGCCACTTCCCATGCTTATTTTAGAGATCATTTTTCCTTTCATCCCTTAACAAATCATTTTCTTTCCTACCGATGGATCAATTTCCTGAGCTTATGGATGTTTCTTGAGTTTCCTCTCAAGACTGGCACGTGGTTTCTTGGTTCACTTAGGTCGGGGAAGTGTCATGTTTAACTTTATAACCACTATGAGTGATTTGTGTAGAACAGAGTTAGAGTCACTCAGTGATAGACCTAACTCGAGTTAGAATATTATAGTATTCATGTTGATCCTAACTTTCTTCGATTTAGGCCGAGCAACGAGGTCAAGAAGGGAATTCGTGAACCTAAAAGATTAAGTATATGTGTATGAATGATTATTCTACATTTTTTACTTTCACCTATTGGAGTGGTGTGCATCAAATATGTTTGTGTGCATCAGACCGGGACAAGCTCATTTCATGCACACACATTTAATGCATCATCCTTCTTGTCAACGGCCCTCACCTGCTTTGATCGATAGGGGTATCAGCTTTGCCCATCAGGTTGGCAAAAGGCTCTCTAATCCTATAAATATCCTTTCTCTATATTGGGAGAGGTAAATCCACTTCAACTATACACAAAAACTCTGTCAAATTCTTTTTAAAGTTTTAATTTAGACATCAGAGACACTACGATGAGAAAATCCTATTCCGATTTCTTCATATCATCTTAGCGTTCTTAATTCTTGTATGTGCTGGACAACAACTCAGCCCAACGTGATAGACCCACGGGTTTCAGCAGCAACATATGGACTAAACCAATTGTTTTAAGAACGTGATAGATTCAACACAGTTAGTTACTTCACCATGCTTATACTGAAGAAGATGCGTGTTCGATTTACGTCACCCCAGTTTCAAAATGTGTAATTTTGTCAAAAGGAAAATGGAGATAAGAACAAGAAAGTAAGTGAAATTGACCATACTGTCAATTTCTACTGCAAAATTGAGCCCACGGTATTAGAAAATGGGAGGAGTGAAGCTTGAAAAACAAGCAATGATTGGACATATCTAGAGCGAGAGAGAAGGAACCATTGTCTCATGTCTGCGTGCATCGTACAAATGCATGCATGTAGATGGACTATTTTGATCAAATCATCATTAACAAATAAGAATTAAGAAACAATAAAAGAGTGTATATGCATATATTTTTTTTTAATTTTCTTGTAACATTTTGATGTTCATGAACCTTCCTTTTGTGCATCATTTCTAGTTGAACAAAATATCTACCATAGATCATGACTTTTTTTAATAAGTTTTACTACGTAACTTGCTTCCCATCCACTAATCAGTACTGATTAGTGGTTTCTAACAGAAGACTTTAATTAATTAGCACTTAATTTTCCATTTTCACTCCATCTGCCTACAGGAATTTTGGCATATTTATTTTAATCTTCCCTAATCTTTTGTCGTAGTTATGATTATCCGAAACCATTTTTCGTTTACCACATTTATTGGATTTGTTTATTTTCGATAATAAGCTACCAGTCTTCTTATTATATTTTATCCAAACATTTTAATATCAACCAATATCCATTATTTCACTACGAATTCAAAGCCTTTGCAAGCCTATCTCGTTATAAAAAAGAGTTAATGAAGGAAGTATTGAGGTTGTCTCATATCGGTTGTGGAAGGGATTGGTAGAAAGTTTTATAAGTGTAAGGTAAAGCCTCCCATTTCATACAAGTTTTTGGAGTTGAAAAGACCCAACACTGATATAAGAGTTATGTCCATATTTTTACTACAAATCTTCAACTCAATCCAAGTGAAATAAGTTGTTGGCTTCAGACTCATAACTTGATGTACGATGAATCTAGGTGAAATGTGTCGACGGTTATCCAACTCAGGACCTGAATGTTGGTGAATTTAGGTAGAGTGAGTCGATGATTATCCGACTCAGGACTCAATGTGTGACGGGAGAGATTATTAAGGTTATCTCATATCAATTGCGAAAGAGACTGATAATAATTTTATAAATGTGAGAGGAAATCTTAACTTCAAACTAATTTTTAGAGTTGAAAATATCCAATAACACTATAGAAGAATGAATTAGTAAATTGGGATTAGTTTACGGAGTGAAGAAAAAAAGAGTTGATTTTACGAGTGGGGAGTAATATGTCAAGCCATTTTGGTAATGGCAAATGACTTGATTGATGTCATAAACGACCTAAAGTTTAAAGGATTTTCTTAATTGGCTGATTGATACTAAAAGGGGGTCCAATTCTTGATTGAAATAATCAGATGTCAGACTGTTTTTGATTATTAATAGCTTTGGTGCAGCCCACTTAGTTTGATTGATTTCCAAATATAATTAGATCTAATTCTCAACCCTTACATAATTTCTAGTTTGAAAATTTGTTTTTATTAAGTTTGTAAGCATATTCCCATTCCCTTTTCTTATATTAAAGTTACATTTTTTTTTCAAGATTTATGGATACGATGATTGAACTTAAAATTTTATAATGTGAGTGTATGCTATAATCATTATGTCAATTTATTTTGTCATATTCTAGTTTATTTTTATAATTTAGCAATTTTCTTTAATTTTGATCTATGATAAAATCGATTTATCCACAAGATTAAAAACTAGTTGTTCGGGAAATGTGTTTTCTTTGGATGAAATACAAATAAAATTTTGGACATTCAATTCGAATAATTTTATGATGTCTGATCTTGTATTTGAAAATTTCAAGTAGACATGAAGTGTTTTGTTGTATTTTAAAAACTAACTTATTTCATAGTAACTCGTATATATATTATAATGGTACATAAAATTAGTGAATGGTTTAGTTAATCTGTATCGATAATTTATAGTATGCTAGTTTTACAACTTGTATTGTATGAAATAATCTAAATAATTAAAACTTAAATTAAAATAATGTCTAAAAATGTGAGAAAAGTATTAAACATACAATAAGTATTCGAAGTAAAAAAATGATATCGATTGCTTTAGAATTCATACAAATACTAGATTTCGTTATATATGTGTTGGATGTAATTTCATTAATTAAAATATATGATTAAAATACTAGAATTAAAGTGTGTGTGTGTATATATACTTTAATTCTAGTATTTTCAATAATATATTTTAATTAATGAAATTACATCCAAATATTTTTTTCATTTTATATTTGTTTTTTATTTAATACATTTTAAGATATTATCTTAATAAATTTAAATTATCAAGTCTAACAAATCATGATATAGGGCGTAACTAAAAATAAATTATTGAAAATGTTATCATCATTCAAGGTGATACTTGAATATTTTAGGTATTTACAGAATAATTTAGAAATTACTAAAAATAGTACAGATAATATTCTCTAGAAAGTTAAAATTTTCATTAATAATTTATTTGATATATATATTTAATCTTAAGGAATTTTATAACATAATGAGAGTAATTTATGTACAAAAATATTTCTCTCTATTAAATCTCACTTTATATATACCATAGATTAAGAGATATATGATATGAGAATCATTTTATGAATGATTTTATTCATGCTATAATCAATCACTTCAATATTACCCATAGTAATTTACTAACTATTCTTGCTTGTTTGGTAGTGTTCGCTCTCTTGAGCTTGTTGCACTCCTTGTTAAGGGTGTTCAAAATCAATCCGAACTGAATAAAAAAGAGTCAGTTCAGGCGGTTCTTTATGTGTGTTTGATTCAGTTCGACTCGAAAAAATTGTTGAACTGAAGTTTCGGTTCAGTTCAGAATTTTGGTAGTTTTTGAACTAAATCAAACCGAAACATTAGATTTATATATTTTTCATATATAATTTCTTATAAAACCGAACCGAAATAAAGTGAAACTTTAATTTTTTATTTGTTTTTTAATAATATTATTTAAAAATTATTTTAAATTAATAATACCGAACCGAAACTCACAGTTCGGCCAGCTCTTTTAGCATTCCTAGTTCGGTTCGGTTCGATTTTATCACCGAATCGAACTGTGAACACCCCTACCCCCGTGTTGTTTAACGAGTATGGTTTATTAGAAAAAAAATACTAACTATTAGTTATTATTAGTTAGGGATATTTTTAATTTCTTGTGTTTTGTTTTAGTAAAATGAATTAACTTTCTAAAAATGACTTTTAGCATTTCTTTTTTACTTTAGTACAAAAGAAATATACTTTAACTTGAAGATAATGGTCTATTGAATTTATTATGCTAACTTACACCATTTTAATATTTTTTATGTATTATAAATTATTTTAAAATTTGTAACATGATAAAATATTATACATATTAAAACATTATAAAAACTGCATCATAACACATAATTACTTAATTTACGAGAGACAAAACTAAAAAAATATCTCATCAACAAACACGCTAATATCCATGAAGACGTAAGTTTAATAATCTTTTCAGTCATAAGTATTTGATTAAGAAGAAATAAAAACAACTTAATTAAGGTAGATTCCAATAATCATTTAGATAGAGATGTGAAAAAATAAGATGGACAATATTAAAGAAGTTTGAAGCATCAAATCAAAATTATCAAATACTTACAAAGAATAAAACACAACTTGATGATCAAATTCTTATAAGAAATAAAAACAACTTTCTCCTCCTCCTCTCCTTCTTACCATCTTACCAACATGAGGTTCATGTTTGTAAAGCAGCTCAAAATTGGTTGATATTTTAAAAACGTATGTTCAATAGGAGTTATTTTCAATTATAGTTACTCGTATTTTTTAGTCCTACTACGATACAACATCTGTACCGTACATAGATTTAAGTTATTCTTAAATTATACACTATGAGATATATAAAATACGATCTAATACAGTAGGGGTGATATCAGAACTCAGGTTCAGTGGGATCACTGACTCAACCCTATTTACGGATATATATTAGATGGGTTGGTACGTGGAATAAGAATTACAACATTCAAATTTCTATCAAACAAAATCTAATTTAGACACTTAGATGTACAATCATGATCAATTCCATCATAATTCTCATTGACTTGGTACTACGAGAATAACAATTACAACAATCAAAATCTCTTACAAACAAAGTCTAAATTAGAGATTTAGATACAAAATCATGATGCATTAGCTCATCTGTAGTTAGTTTGAGCACAAACACCATTCCAGTCACTTTAGTTAATAAAATAAAGAACATAAGTTGATAATCTAATAATGTGCAATCTTTAACTCTCAAAATACATAAAAAAAAAAAATTCAGAACGAGTTTGAGCACGGCGTGGCAAATCAGCAAGAAATATAAGTGTAAAGGATTTTTTTCTTCACACACTGAAAGAAGTAAATTGAGAGAGAGAGAGAGAATACCCAAAGAATACTGTTTTTAGGTGATTAGTATTGCATTCCATGAACTTACAATTAGCCTTTGTTTATATGTTGTTCATAAGATCTTGTTACATCTCTTAAAACAAGAAATATTCTCCTAAGAATGAGATATTGACTGTAATCCAAGGAGATTTAACCATAATTAAAATATTACAATCAGATTTGAGGGGATTCCCAAGTATAATTAATAAATTACCTGAATATTCCCTTAGATTTGGGGAATTCAGTTATAACTATTAGGTTGATCCTTGATTAAATCTTCTGTCTTTCCGCTCAGCCTTTCTCGTTCTGCCACGTCGATGGCCTTCGCGGCTTCCTCTAGTTGGTTCCTTTTATACACATGTCTCTGACTATCGTACTCATGCTCAATAAGGAACCAAAGAGATATTCAACTCACTAAACACGTGAAAGATGAAATTTTCATCAACCAACCAAATAAGTAATCAACAACTAAATAAGAGGATTTTTTTTCTAGAACAAAATAAGAAATCAACATCACGAAATCCACCCCTAATATGAACAACAGATTAAGAAGATTTTTGTTCAGAATGAAATATGCATCACAAAATTTGCAGAAAATTTCGTGATCCATAACCAACTAAACCTCTCATATGAATCCATCGACCTCAAGTCTTGTATAAAACTAGAAGAAGGTTGAGAATGTGAATCCACCGATTTCATTTTCTTTTGAAATTTTTTTATTTTAGCACAAAATAGATTCCTAATAAATAATACGATAAACTATAAAACTGAATAAGATTCCTAACAATCAGCCACAATTTCTACACAACAGTCAACAGAACAGAAAATTTACGTTAATTAGCAAAATACATATCCACACAAGAGATGTCAATTGGAAAAAATCTCAAGAATACATATCAACACAACTAATAGAGCAATCAACAAAATACACAATAGACACAACAAACCATCAACCGAATAAATATTAAAAATATTGATCTCAGATATGAATTTGCAACAGACAAAGCAATCAGCAAAATACATATCAAAATATAGTCTATACCAGATCATAATCGCATAGAAACTTAAATCGCGTCTCAGACCAGACAAAAGCTCAAATTGCAAGTTGGACAAACAGATCTCGAGTGAGCTAAAGAGCTAGAGAGAGAGAGAGGAAATACCTCGCAGGCCGTTAGTCGTAGCTCAGTCGTCGTGTAGCTCCATTGGCTGTAGCTCAATTGTCACACAACTCACTACTCAGTCAGCGACGTCATCGGGCTAGGGGTGAGCCGTGGTGAAGACGGGATTTTTAGGGAAAAATAGATTTTTTGTAAAGCTATACTCCCAAGATTTTGATTTTATGGAAATATACCCCGAGATTAATTTGTTCACTCCATAACCCCTGACCCACACTCTACTCAAAAAAATCTGTGAAGTTACAATATTACCTTCACGCATGGCCCACACCTCACACTATCTCTTCATCTCTCTTGATCCATTTTCTCTCTTCATCTCTCTTGATCCATCTCCTCTCTTCATCTCTCTCGTGGGCTTCAACACAAAGAAGGCTCCGTCGATTTCTGCCGAAGCTTTTGTCCCGTTCCCCGTCACTCACAACTGTGCAAAACCCAGATCTTCTGTTATGGGTCTCAGTAAAAATTCCCGAAGAAGACGAGAACGCCACAACTGGGTTTTGTTTTCGTCGTGTGTCTCTGTGGGTCCTTGGTTTTTGTCGAACTCAAAAAGAGCATCAGTGCAAGACTCAGACCCACCATCACAGATCTGCCGACGGAGACGATGAAGTCTCTGTGGGTTTCTCTTTCTCTTCCGAACGTGTAGTCTATATAATAACTACATGATACCAATGTACCCATCGTGTCTACAAGAAAGCTACACGATGTCAGTGTACATATCATGTAGTCAACAAGATGACTACACGATACTCATGTACCCATCATGTAGTCTACATGATGCTACACGATGTCAGCGTACCCATCGTGTAGTCTATAGGATGTCTACACAATGTCCGTGTACCCATCGTATAGTCTACAGTATGGCTACTCAATGTCCAATATACCTATTGTGCAGGTTTTGAATATTTAATTATGTTCATTAAATATTAATATTCATTTTTATTACAAAAGAAAATAATTAATAATAAAAAACTAAAAAAAATATTATCTTATAGATGGGTATATTGGCATCGTGTATCCATCATGTAGGCTACACAATGCTACTGTCTACATCGTGTAGGTTACACTATACTCGTGTAGTCATCGCGTAGTCTACATGATGACTACATGATGTTAGTGTACCAATCGTTTAGTTTACAAGATGACTACACGATGTCAGTGTACTTATCGAGTAATCTATAAGATGACTATACAATTTCAGTTACCCATCATGTAGTTTACAAGATGGATGCACGATATCCGTGTATCCATCGTGTGATCTACATGATGGCTACACGATGCTAATATACCCTTCGTATATGTTTTATATATTTAATTATGTATTAAATATTAATTTTCATTTTTATTACATGATGAAATAATTAATAATCAAAAATTAAAAAAAATATTATCTTATAGATGGGTGCATGAGCACCATGTACCCATCATGTAGTCTGCATGATGGTTACATGATGTCAGTGTTTTCATCATATAGTCTACATGATGGTTACACGATATCAGTGTACCCATCATGTAATCTACAAGATGGGTACACGGTTATCATGTTTTCATCATGCCTACACGATCGGTACACGGATATCACATTTTCATCATGACTACACGATGAGTACACTGACATCATGTAGCCTCTCTCTCAATGTTCTCTCTCTCTCTCTCTCTCAATTAACTCTCTCTTTCTCAGCGTTCGTTCTCTCATTCTCTACGCTCTCTCTCAAAATTAACAAAATCCACCAAAATTAACAAAATCTATAAAAATTAATACAAAACCCATTAAATTTAATAAATGTCAACAAAACCCACAAAAAGTAATAAAACTCATTAAATTAACAAAACACATTCTCTCTCTACAGTTTCTCTCTGTACGCACTATCTTTTCTTTTTACCATTTTTGTTGTGTTTACTTGTTGTTTTATGTGAATTTTATTATTTTTCAAATAAAATACACAGAGATTCAGCCTTAGATTTTCTATTATAAATTATGTTGAAGAACATTTTTGAGAAAATGAGTTTTTGGGTAAAAATGGGTTTCTGGGAAAAAATAGGAGAGCGAAATGACGACTGAAAATGAAGAAAGGGTGTGAGCGAGGGGTTTGGTAAGAAAGATAATAAAGGAAAAAAAAGAGAAAAAATATAAGAATGTGAGTCAGAAATTAGAACATGCACAAATTAATGATCATGTATAATTCTGTAAAATCACTTTTCTAGACATATACTTCTATAAAAAATTCTGGGAAAAATCGTCGGGCTATGGGTGAGGAAATGATATTAGGTTTTTTTATGGGTAATTTTCAGCATCTCAACCAGTTAAAATGACGTAAAAGGGTTGAAATTAATCTGTAATTGGATTGCTTGTGTCATTGGAACTGATAGGTAAAAGAGAAGCAAGTGGAGAATCAAAGGAAAGAAAACACAATTAAATGTTCCCTTAAAACGGTGGGTGAAAGAGGTAAACTGAACTTGGACAATGTCCTTTTACTCTTCCTTCTACGCATTCACCAAAGGGACAAGGGTTGATGTGATTTAATTACTTTTTAAAGGATTAATTATAATATATCACTTCTTTTTTCTTTCTTTTTTTGTCCAAACACTTCCTTTTTTCTTGACTCGCGTCATTTACTGCTTATTATTCTTGGATTTAAGCTTTTAAGCTTTTCTGATAAATTTATACTTTAAAAATATTTGCATGCATTTTCTGAATTTTTTTCTTCAAATATACGTTATTATTTATGGATAAGTTGAACAAGTAGAATGGATTTACGTACATCATAGTTCTTTTATACATGATGTGGCCAATATTTAGCACCCTTGAGAAAAAATCATGATTACTCCGAAATGTTCCAATGAGGCTGAGTCACGTGGAAGAGATCCAAAAGATACTAATGGTTTACTGGTGTTGAGTATTCTAAATATGATCTCGTATTATATATAATAAGTAGTTTTGAGTTGTCTGAGAATAGGAAGGACGACAAAGTTCAAGGCTCTATCTCTAGGAATAGTTTTGACTGTTTAGTTGATCAAGATGAGCTTATAGGTCACTATATTCGTACTAAATTTACTAGTTGTAAAATATATGATCTTACTTTAATAAGTTCAGCTAAACACATATGGACAGACTAAAGTCATTTTAAGAGATAACAAAGTTGTCCTTGTACAAATTTCAATTAGCATAGAGTCCAGGAAAAATATCTTCTTTGGACTACTTTAAAGTAAACCAGAGTCTTTCCCTAATCATTCTGAGAATTTTCTTTAAGGTAATGAGAGAATGAATAAGCTTGCCAAGGAATACTCTCATTTTCCTCTCCACCCAGATGCAATATATAAACACAGTAATAATCAACTTCACAATCTGAGAGGGTAACCTTTTGCCAGCAGAAGCCTTAATGAACCAGTCCTGCAAATCTTTCCAAGCTATAGCATCACAAAATAAGTCACACTTGTAGCCTTACAAGTACAAAACATGTGCTCCAAAGACTCAACTCCTTGCAAGCAGGACACACATGCTCTGTTGACCCCTGGACACCATTTGACAAAATTGTCCTTGGTAGCAACTCTGTCATGGAATGTTAATCAAGCAACAAAGGAGCATTTTGTAATGTGTCAAATAAACCACAGTAATCTAGTCCATCTCAGTTTATGCCCTTGAGAAGAAGGAGCTAAATAAGAGGGCTCAGGTAACCAATGCCACACACCATAACAATATTTTAGTTCACAATTATATCATACATGTTTTTCTAAGAAGCATTTGCATATATTTTAAAGTATATTCATGTGCATGTACAATTATTTTAGAAAACATTAGAGCATGTACTTTTTGTAGAAGTAGTTTCACATACTAAAATATGTTTTAAACAACAATAATTATTTAGTATATGTGATTTGAAGTAACATTTTTCAATGCACTAAAGTGCTTTTAGATGAAGCACTCCTAAACTCGCCCCGAATACAATAAAATGCTCCCATTAAGGAAATAAGCTTGTGAAGATCATGTTTTTTAGCCGTCCATGAAAAGAAACCGCTCAGTATCAGAAGCGGGCTATGCGTCGTGAAGAAAACAATACAATCGTTACATGAAGAAGAGATGAAAGAAAAAATGTGGGATGCATATACATTTTGATCTTCTAAATATATTATATTTTTGTTAGGAGTAATTCTAGACCGATAATGTTATAGACTAAATTTTAATTGATCAAGTGACATGTTATCAGTTTATATGTTAATTAGGCAATGAATTTAATCAGCTATAAAGCAACAAATTATGGATGAATGATACATTACATTGACAATTAAATCTTAATCTATTATTTAGTCGATCTAGAAGTAGAATTTTTTAAAAATAATTTTAGATTAATTATGTTTCTTTTGTCAAAAGATAGGATCTTACCTTTTTAATTCTAACCAACTATCTACAAGCATTATATATTATAGTATTGGCATAGGCGTGAAGTGTGGGAAAATGGAGATTTTTGTGGAGACTCCAACCTAAGGATTTAGATTACGCGATGAAGAAAGTAAAAGTAGACTTGAGATTTTCTCATTAGATCGAATTTTATTATTTAGTTTATAATATGTAACACGCGCGGGATAGAATGGTAATATTCAGAAATCTCTCTCAAAAAGTGTAACTGTTCTATATCACAAAAGAAGAATTTATGACAGCCATTGATTACAAGGCAATCAAATTCATCCGTTGTGGTAGCTCACGCTGCTTATATCCACACAGAGACTAAGCACCTCCACCCTACTGCATAGCGCGTGGGAACCAATCTTCATTGGAATTGACTTAGATTCCCATTTTCAATGTGTATAAAAAGAAAAAAAAATAATACTAAGTACTGTTTGGCAACATGGTTATAATTGTCATCATGTAGAACAATTTAAATCCACATTGAAATGGCGCATCCCAATCGCCAACAGTAGCTTCCGTGCTGAACTCATAAGAAGATTAATGGAATTCCCTGAATATGAAGTATGTTTATTAATTAATTATGCATAAGAGTTGTTTAATATCTTCATTTTATAATATTTCCTAGTGTCTCTTTAAGATGATCATAAATTATTTTTAATGTTACATAAAAGATGTATTATGGATTATGTGTTTAAGATTCTTTTTTTAATTACAAAGATAACTTAAATAAAAAATAGATAAATTCAACAATTTTCAACAAAATCAAGATACTTGCCTGACACGTTTTCTTATCATAGCTTCATAGATTTTGATGCATGTACATTGCAAACATTATATAACACCAATCAATATTTTCCTACACAACAATCAATTGGAACCTTTCAACAAAGATTTCTATTCATATAAAGACATTTTTTCCATGCGGTTTAGTTACGACGATGATATAGTTATCTGCATGCTATAAATAATATAATTAATGAAAGCCTGTTCAATTTTTTTGACAAGCAATTTTAAATGGTATTCACATTTTATTATAATCATAATATTTTCATTAATCACTCATTTAGAGTAATAAAATTAACACATCAAAAGCTTGAAATAGAAAGGGTTAGATGTAAAAATCACCTCCTAAACTTTAGGACATGTAAGTAATATATCTTATTGTTGTTGCATATTGTCTCATGTAAAGTTAATTCACGCGCCGGCGATGAAAAACGGACTAGATTGTGGGGACATGTTATAGTTGACACGTGGAATAAATGGAGCAAGCCGGTCGGATCGGAGAGAGAGAGAGGGGAATGAAAATAAAACAAATCTTTTTGGGTCTGACGAGGACGTTTGTAAGCAAAAGAGCGTCTAAGTTCTCTTCATGTACTAGCCAGCGGGTCCCACTGTTTTCATCGCTCTCCTCTTTTATTTTCCGCTCATTTACCAAACAACGGCGCGACTCTTTTTTCTCTTAAAGCGTTTTCTTCGTTTGAAATTTGGAGACTGGGAAAGGAGAGGAGAGGAGAGGCAGGTGGGGTGGTACAGTTTTTGATTAGCGAGCAACGAGGGGAGGGGGGAGTGATTACGGGGTTTTCTTCTTTCCTTTTTCTTTTTTGGAGGGCGGTATTTTTGCTATAAATAGGAGGTCAAGAATCAAGACTTGGGGAGTAAAAGTGGAATCCTGGTTTTCGTTTCATGTTGTACTTCATCTGGCTTTTTGCTGCGGTGGTGTTTTTATATTAGTGGTTTACAGGTGGCGAAGCTACCGGAAAACCGCTCTCTTGTATTTTTTTAATCTTTCTTGTAAAATATAAAATAAAATACGATTTAAAAGTTTATATGATTTGTCACTGGTTTTCTCTGTTTGTTTTCCCAATGGAACTGGAGGTTGTAGGGGACCGTTTTAACTCGTTTTAGCTGATGGAATATCGATGGACGGTGCGTGGGACAGATTGGATTAAATGGATGATGGTGATAGCTATGCAGGAGTGCCAAAAGTCCGTTGCATGTGGAATAATGCTGAGATCTGGGGCTGGGTTTGAATGGAATCTGGTGTTTTGGCAACTTGGTGGTTGTGGCTCTTCAGGTATGCTTTCTACTTAGCCTTGCATTTCTTGTTTTTTTTTTTTTAATTTGTTCTTTCCTTATTTGACGGTCATGGCTGGTGGGTTTTCCATTTTTAAGATTTTTATTTGTTTTTTCCTCCTTCCTGACTGGGCCTCTTTTTTCCCCTGGAATGCCGTTAGCGAAATATTCTATTCTCCTCTTCATCACTGCGCTAATCGAGAATGCAGAGTAAAGAATTTGCACATTCTTTAGTTGTTTGGTGATGCATACCACTGATCATTCGATTTTCTCTTCCAAATTGCATTTTGTTTCCAGGAAATGGGAATTGAAGATGAGGATTCAACTGTTTTCTTGAAGTCAAAATTGGGGAAAATTCAAATCAATTGTGAGTAGGACAGTTCCAAAATATACCTTGAATGGATTGAAGAAACATTCTTTTGATGCAATGTTAAAGACATTAGCATCTGTACTGCTGACCTTGTTTCTCCTCTTAACCATTACCGCCGCGGATAACGGATTTCCCCGATGTAATTGCGAAGACGAGGGTAGTTTATGGAGCATCGAGAACATTCTAGAGTGTCAGCGTGTGAGCGATTTCTTGATTGCTGTGGCCTACTTTTCAATTCCCATTGAACTGCTGTATTTCGTTAGCTGCTCGAACGTTCCATTCAAATGGGTTCTGTTTCAGTTCATTGCCTTTATCGTTCTTTGTGGCTTAACCCATTTGCTCAATGGCTGGACTTATGGCCCCCACCCATTTCAATTAATGCTAGCTCTCACCGTCTTCAAGATTCTTACTGCTCTGGTTTCATGTGCTACTGCTATAACCCTCATCACTCTCATACCCTTGCTTCTCAAGGTGAAGGTAAGAGAATTCATGTTAAAGAAGAAGACTTGGGATCTCGGACGTGAAGTAGGAATGATTATGAAGCAGAGAGAGGCTGGATTGCATGTCAGGATGCTTACTCAAGAGATCCGCAAGTCACTCGATAGACATACGATTCTATACACAACCATGTTTGAGCTATCCGAGACATTGGGTTTGCATTACTGTGCAGTTTGGATGCCTAATGAGAGCAAAACAGAAATGAATTTGACCCATGAGTTGAAAGGAAGGGATTTTTCAAATGGATACAGTATTGTGATACCTATAACCGATCCGGATGTCATTAAGATCAAGGCAAGCAACGGAGTTAATATTCTCAGGCCAGATTCACCACTCGTTAGGACGAGCACGGGAGGGTTAGATGAGCCAGGACCAGTGGCTGCCATTAGGATGCCGATGCTTCGGGTTTCAAATTTTAAAGGAGGAACTCCTGAGGCAGTTCCAACTTATTATGCCATATTGGTTTTGGTTCTCCCCGGTGGAGAACCTCGGTCGTGGAGCAGACAAGAACTCGAGATAATTAAGGTTGTTGCTGACCAGGTGGCAGTGGCCCTCTCCCATGCCGCACTTCTTGAAGAGTCCCAACTCATGAGAGAGAAACTAGCAGAGCGAAATCGAGCTTTACAGCAGGCAAAGATGAATGCCATGATGGCTAGCCAGGCAAGAAGCTCTTTTCAGAAGGTGATGAGTGATGGGATGAGGAGGCCAATGCACTCAATTTTGGGATTGCTTTCTATGATGCAGTGTGAGAATCTGAGTAACGAGCAGCGAGTTATCGTGGACGCGATGTTGAGGACGAGCAATGTGGTGTCTACGTTAGTGGACGATGTTATGGACAACAAGGATAGCGGAAGGTTTCTGCTCGAGATGAGATCGTTTAGGTTACATTCAATGATAAAGGAAGCAGCTTGCCTTGCCAAGTGCTTGTGTCTATACAATGGCTTTGATTTTTCTATCGAGGTTGAGAGGTCTCTGCCCGATCACGTTTTGGGCGATGAACGGAGGGTTTTTCAGGTGATTTTGCATATGGTGGGAAGCCTATTGAACGCAAACAAGGGAGGGCACGCTACGTTTCGGGTGGTTTCGGAGAGTGGAAGTCATGGAAGGAACGATCAGAGATGGGCAACGTGGAGACAAAATTCATCTGAAGGAGACGCTTATGTCAGATTTGAGATTACAATAAACAATGGTAATTCTCTATTGGAGAGCTCAACTTCTACAGCTGCTCATGGTACAAGGAGATGTACTAGTGATGGAGCAGAAGAGCGGTTGAGCTTTACTATCTGCAAAAGGCTTGTGCAGGTCTGACTAATAAATATTTTCATGCATCGATTCATATTTCTCATATTTTTTCCCATTTAGAAAACTAAAACACATTAGAATTCGGAAAATGCAGACTTTATATGTTTATACACAGTGGCAGTATCTGACCTTGGACTAGAATTTTGTAAAAACCATAATCTAGTTCTTTCAAATACTTGAATTTCTGTAATAGTCTTTCTTTTTTTGGCTGAATTCTGTAATATTCTTATTTATGTGATTTGTAATGGCAGTTGATGCAAGGGAACATATGGGTAGTTCCGAACCCCAGAGGATATGCTCAAAGCATGGCTCTTGTTCTTCGTTTTCAATTCCGACCGACCATTGCAGTAGCCATAGCCGACCCGGGAGGAGGATCATCATCAGAAAATCCAAATTCAAATTCTCTATTCAGAGGCTTGCAAGTAATATTAGCCGATGCTGATGATATGAACAGAGCCGTGACAAGAAAGCTGCTTGAGAAGATAGGCTGCATTGTTACTTCTGTATCTTCTGGATATGAATGCCTAACGGTTATTACCCCAGCTGGATCTTCTTCAATAGAGGCAGTGTTTTTGGATCTTCACATGCCTGAGTTGGATGGTTATGAAGTTGCTATGAAAATACGTAAGTTTAGAAGTCGGAGTTGGCCGTTGATAATCGGTTTAAGTGCTAGTGCTGATGAAGATGTGTGGGAAAGGTGTAGGCAGATTGGAATGAATGGAGTTTTAAGAAAACCAGTTCAGTTGCAAGGAATTGCTAATGAGCTACGTAGGGCACTGATGCAGGCAAACAAAGTTGTCTAAACGCCTATAGTTCGATAGAACTAGCAAAAGCCTAACAGGCATGTATGCTTTTCACCTCAGGAATAAACTCTCCCCCACCAAACCTCTAGCTAGAAATGTTTTTACACAATACAACATTCACAATTTCATACTGAAAAAATGGTATAGAAAAAAAGTTGTCCCTTAGTTTTCGCATTTCACGGGTTTTCATGTCCTGATCGATAATTTTAGTACTTCCGACTAAGATTTCTGTGGAAGTTCATTCGAAAGGAGAAGAAAGTGAGGGTGTTTTGATGACAAACTCAGATCGAGTTTTCGGTTTAGTGTAAATGAACTTGAGTAATATCCGGATTTAGGTATATTTCGTGATTAAGTTCGAGTAATAGTTCAATTACCAGTTACATTGCTTTTTTCATGTTATGAGTTATTCTTTCAACCAAATAACTTTAAAAAAAATAAATCCAAAAAAAATGTTGGTTAAATTGACTACGTAAGAGTAGAAAACATGCAATTCATCAATTGTTGTTGAAGATAAATAAGAAACTCAGAAAGTTATTGGTAAAACCATTCTTGAACCTGAGCAAACGTACATGGCCTCTTTGTTTCATTATCTCATGTTACGTGTACCTTTTCCTTCTCTCTGACAGACCGCACTTTCAATTGGGTTTTTAATATTCAAAGAAAACCTATGCATATAAGCTATGATTTTTATTTAGTAAAAACAACTGTTGTTCATATAGAATATTCCACAAATCTGTCAAACTCGTATACTTATTTCAAGTTCGAGTTCATGTTTATAACATAAATGAAGTATAATTAACAGTTAGTTATAAAGGCTGAACTGACGTTAAATACGTATCAATCATGAAATCAGATTTTACTATTGAAAGGATCATTTGTATGATATTTTCAACCTTCTAATAGAGCTAAATTTCAAACATAACCCATTGATTAGTTTAAGCTTTAAGGATTGAGACTAAAAGATCCACTGGGAATATTTGACAAAGTTCTTTCTCACTTGTCGTACATAGAAGTTCTTTTGGTATTAATTTTCAGTTTTCTATTTGTTTATTTAGGAGAAAGTGAAATTGTGTGTGGTTGCTCTCATTTAAGATATTATAAGATTCACTTTCTTAAAAATATATATTTTTCAAATCTACAGAGTTATATAAGTATTCATCACATCCGTCAAGGAAAATGACTAACTAGAAGTATGATTTTTTATTCACAAATATGCTATGAAATTTATAAACATCTAAACGAGGGCAGATCTACTTATTATTTGTGTTAATGTGTTTATTCATTATTGAAATACACATAACATACGGTTCTCGCCTTCACTATACTAGTGATCCAACGGATGCATGCTAGAGGAACAAGCCTTTTAGAGGCTTAACCGAGAAAGACATCTTAGGCAAAACATAGGAAGTTCTAGGATTCCTCAATGCCATAATAATTTTGAGCATACCTCTTTAGATGATAAGTTGAAGTAGTAGAACATCTCAAACCTATGGCTATATAAGCATATCACTTGAGGCTTAACCTACTCCGCTATCCTTCTTAGTTACTTTGGTGATACAATAGTTCTATAACAAAAGCACAAACAATGTCGAATCGATTTTTGTTTTTTTACAAGTTGACCTAATTAGGTAAGCTATATATTGTAGGCATAGTGTTAACTTTTTGGCAATCCTCAAGACAATATTCCTGGGTGTCTTTCTCTTTTCCTAATCCTTCTTGGACATTTCTTTTGCTCACACCCAAAAACAAAGAAGAAAGAAGAGAGAGAGAATAGAATAAACAAAAGCAAGTTGGTCAAAATAATTTTATATCATCCCAAGTTGCTTTCACAAATTTATATCCTTAGAGTTGCTTCTCTGTTTTTAAATGTTTTTTTAGTGGTTCTCGAATCTAATATTTCTGCTAGGGACTCTGTATCTGGTTTTTAAAATAAGATTAAAAGTTGGACTTCTCATGACATGAATTGAATTGGCTGAATCTAGTGCTGTTCTCATTTTATTTACTCATTCTTAAACATTTCCAACTTGTTTTTACAAATAGTTTAAATGTTGAGAGAGAGAGGTTGGATGTTTCATTCATTAATTAATTACTTTAATGATCCCACTTGGAGTTCATTAAATATTGCTTGGGATGGATTACAAAGTTGTTAGATTGGCTTTATATGTGAAAAATCATGACTTTGATTAAACTCAAGTGGGATGAAGCGTTTATAATTCTAGAAATTGCATAGGGCCGTGAGAGAAAGATCATCGATATTTTCAATTTCTATACTGTTTAAATCTTTCTAGAATGATGAAAATAATAGATTAATTAACTAAGCATGTAAAGCGATTTGTATAATACTAATTATAAATAGTTTCTCTGTACAATGAATGATTCTTGTCTTTTATTCAAACAAAATATGAATGTGCATTTATGATCATATTATTTCTATATAGCTGTTGGGAGTGTTGCGTTACAGCCTTTATAATCAAACTTAGAAGGAATCCAATTTTACACATAATCAGAGTGAAAACTTTAATCCAACAACTAGGATGAAAATTTTAGTATCAAACAGAATGAATCGAAAATAAACAATTTGTTCGATTCTTTATGTATGTTCAGTTCACCGAAATTTAAAAAATTGAACTTTCAGTCTGATTCAAAATTTGGACAGTTTTTTAACACTACTGAAACCTTAATTTCCTATTATTATTAATATTTTTATATACGATTTTATAACACATTATTTTTTTAATAATATCCTTTGAAAATGTTTAAGTTTTATTTTTTATTATTAACACTGAACAGAAGAATCGAACCGAACCGATAAAACTTTCAATTCGATTTGATTTCGTTCTTTTTCCACAAACGGTTCAATTCGGTTTGATTTTTTACAACAAACCAAAACCTTAAATAGGTTTATTCTATCAAATAGCTATACGAACTTAGGACATTTTTTTTTATTTTTTGAAAATAGAAATCTCATTAAAACACACTGTCAAAAATGCAAATGTCTTCAACAATTGGGGTATCAGACCAACCCAAAAGGAAGAAAATTTTATGGCAACAACAGATTTTGCAAGCATGTCAGCAACTTCATTACAACGATGAGAAATATAGCATAGCATGATTATAAGTAAAATCAAACCCCTTTAAATGGGTTACACATTTCACTGTAAAAAGAGTCAAACGAGACTCCTGAAAAATGAAACACGCTGCCACAACACTTTCATCATGATCTCGAATAACAATTCCAAAATCAGATTCATTTTGAGAGCAAGAGGTATCCGCATTTAATTTAAGGCAGCCACGCAAAGGAGCCTTCCAACGCTGATCGGACAACAAACCGTATGGGGTACTTGGTGAGAGGGAGGATGAATTTTGATCCACTCTTGGATGAAAATATCATCTTTGTTAGCCATATCCTTAATCAAATAGGAGATCTCATTGTGAGTCTGAAAATTCTGAGAGGACTAAATAACCCAACAAAAATAAGTTATCCTACCCATCAACTTCTTAGGTCAAGCAAGAAAATTAAGTTCAAAGGCATCTATCCGGTTTCCAAAAATCCTTAAAGATAAAGGAGAATTGCTAAACTCCGCCCAATACCTCATACTCCACATCTTGATTAGTGGTTTAATGATCCATGTAATTCATTACCATTATTGGAAGTAAGCCATCATACTAATGCGAGTAAGCATCTCGAGACGTTTTAGGCTTTAGCTTTGCAAGAATTCTTGGAGAGATTGCTTCATTAGTTATTTGGACTTTTGTTGTCCAGTTCCCTGGATTTACGGAAAGGTATTCCTAGTTTAACCCATTATTTTATAATAAAAATATTGTGAACTGTTTTTGGTCCATTCTGGGAATATTTATCAAATATATATCATATTCTTTTCATTTATTTAATCTTTTCAATGAGTACATTGTTATACATCTCGATGTCAGAAAATTCATTAATAGACAACATTTTTCTTTAAAAAATTATATGAAATCAATAGTACATTCTTTTGTCACCTGATATCCAGAATACTTGAGGGTATGGTGCAATTATATTAGTAACAAAATTCAATATAATATGAAATGGGATATCATAAATAGTTAAAACCCTCCTCACCACACACTCATGAAGCTTAGTTCAAATAATCTAATTTGACAAAAGAATGCAACTTTTAAAAAGAATGCAGCTAACGTGGAAAAAACCCAAAAAAAGAAAAGAAAAACTTAATGGTTTTAAAATTATAGTAAATAGTCATGTTTTTAAATTGAATTTAATTACTAAATCACCTAAATACTTTCAAGTTGTAAAAATTATCCTTTTTAGTTTTTAGTAATATTAGGGTTGTCCTATGAAATAACCGTAGACCATAGATAATTAATTCGAGGACGGTAAAAATATGAAGTATTTTTTGAAAAATATAATACAGAAATTAAATGGTCAAACAATCGATAAACATTGATCAATAATAATAATTTGGGTACGAGTATTAAATGTATACTATACCTTTTCATTTTAAAAACTCGGCATAAAAATACAGACTACAAACATATGATAATTGAGAATATATATAAGATTTATATGATAAAAGATAAAAAAAATTATTTATTACAACGAAAAATTATTAAATAATTTCATTAATTAGATAACAAATCATTGAATACATGATTATCTAAAATATGAAAACAAGTAGAGTCGATAAATACATATTCTACTCATTTAAAAAAAATATATTAATTAATAAATATTAATATTTTATTTTATTTTTTTAATCTAAAATTAATTATAATAAAATTATATTCATATTTCTAAAAAAATAAAAGTTTCATTCTCATTTAACATGGTTAACTATAATTTTTTATTTTTATATTTTTATACTTTATTAAAATGTTTATCATTATAAAACAATTAAAAACTGAAAATTCTTAATATTATAAACAATTAGAAAAACTAAAAATTAGAATACAAAGTACTAGAAAAGAATATCAAAATGCATTATATAAGAAAAAGAAAACTAAAATGCATTATAAAAAGAAAAAAGTGAAATAAAGTTAAAAAAGGGCCCAAGCATTGAACATTGGACTTAAAACAGAGCAATGTCCAAGCCTGCCACTGGGCTAACTTCAATTATTATATCGCAGACTATTATTACATAGTATGCCACCACATTTTTTATCCCGTTTTATACGGCTTTCGTATTATACACGTTTTATACACTTTTGGTAAAAAATATGTAAATAATTTTATACTTTTGAGAACAATTGAGGATGGACTTCAAAATACAAAAAATCACATATTATACGCTAATTCACCAATAATATCATAGACATGTATGGCTCACCTATAGTTAAGAGGTTATTTTTGCGACTTCTTTGCCATACACATTTGGGTAATGTTACATTTTATATCATAAAATAACATATATGCCGTTTTTCCTTGATCGATTGTTTCATGCTAATCAGAGCGAACTTAAGTCGGGTTATATGGCAGACATATTTTATAGTGATTTTTAGGCAACTAACATAGTTATAGTAACTAATTAAATTTTTATCAAACTTTTAAAAATATTAGATTTTTGTCATCACATATTTAAAATCATTGATAAAAACTCCAACAAATAAAAAATGTAAATCTCATAAATTAAGAATTTAAAAAAGTCATCTCAACTAATTAATCTCTATCAAAAATCTCTATCAATTTAAATATTACTAATTTAAAAAAATCTCTATCAAAAGAATATAAAATTTCTCTCTCATATTCCAAATCTCCCTCCCTCCCTCCCTTCCTCTCTCTCTCTCAAAAATTCATTTGTTAGGTACAAAATGATATCATTTACGTGCATTTTACATGATTAAAGCATCTCATATTAATTCTAATTTACATCCCAATTTTAGGGAGTATATGTTGGGGGTTATGCCTTCAAAACATGTGTATTGATATTTTAATATAGAATTTAATGAAATTATATTTTTCTTATAATTTTTGTTTTAAATTATTGTTGAATAATTTATATAGATATATGAAAATTCCATATTCATTAATGAGACTATGATCTTATATTAGTACGAGAGGATTAATATCATAAACAATGAATAAAAATATCAGCAACATATTAAAATATGAAATCTTTAATGAATGGTTGCTAGTACGGTTCACTAAGCATTATTAATGCATGTGATCTAGATCTGAATCATTGATGTGGATAGACATCTTAGTGAATGTACTTTATATAATACGATTATATATGACAGGACTGATGTGAAGATCTTTATTAACATACTGTTTATCATAAAGATTTAATACATATCAATATGATGATCATAAGAATTAATTAAGTAAATTATTTATATATAAATTTCAGAAATTACACACACACACATATAGTTATATCGATTAATTTTTTAGTTATCGATAAGTGAGATAAAATATCTAATTTATGAAATTAGATAATTATAAATTATTATGAGATAATAATTCGAATCAACTAAATCTGTTATTTGTGAATTAACGGATAAGTTAGTTGATAGGGATAATCATGTATGCTAATTTTGAATTAACTGATATCTAGATATTTATCTGATTAAATAAATATTTAATTCACAGTAATTGACACGTGTCAATCTGATTGAGAATCAGAGATTGACATGAACTAATGTCATGGCACGTGGCAGTAGTAGGGGTGCAATGCTGTAGTGCCATGAGGCACTGTGATAGCTCACGACAACTGCAGTGCCGTGTGACACTGAGTTGTGCACGAATTGTAATGGGTCCCACTACAATGATAATTTTGAAATTAAATATTTTTAGTGTTTATCTCTAAAAATCTTATATGTTATTATCTAAAAAATAAATAGATGTTATTCTATTGGCATCAGGGTTGATAGAGAGTGAAGAACACAATTGCTATTAGGGTAAATTTTCTTTGTGATTAAAAAATTAATCAAAAAGCTCAGTGAGAATAATCATCATATTCTCTCAGATTATACGTCTCACAAAAATTAATCACTCTTAGTAAATCTCTAGATTTCATATGTTAAGTACATCTAGAGACAGAAAAAATATATTTGATTATTCTACTTGCCCACACACGTCCTAATGCGTTTGAGAATTGGCTTGGAAGACCTTGGTGTGGATCTCGAAGTCTGTTGTTCGTGGAAACGCATGATCGTTAGTTTGCAAGGACACTTGATATAGACTACAAAAAATATATGATTCCTATCTATATAATGGACCCTGATTGAAAATAGTTTTTCAATAAACATTTTTATTTTGGAAATAGTTGCGTCGCACTTGTTTTCATTTTATAAAAAAACATACGATTCATTTTTAATAAATTTTTAAAAAGCCACCACTTCTCCCCCGCATGAGCGTCACGTTTTCAACAATTGATATCAGAGCGGTCATTATTTATTTGTATATTAAATATTGTGTGGGTGTTTTTGCATTGTTCATAATATATTTTAATATATATGAATGAATGGATGGTTAGTTTTTTGAATGTATGGTTAAATAATGGATCGTTAATTGTATAGTGATTATTAGATTAGGTATTATTTTTTAATTTTTCCTTAAATCTTGTGTAAGCCGATTTGGGGCGTAGAAATTTTGGTAATTTTATTTTGAATATTATATTGTAATTATCCTTATCGTAAGAAGATGAAGAATACACGAGACGAACGGGGAGGACAAAGCAGAAATAGGAATCCCGTCGCTGGCACCAGAAATAGGATTGTTGGCGCTGACGCCGCCGGGAAAATTGGTTCCGGCGGTGAGCCACCAGAAAATTGGCGCCGGTACTGGTTGTCGGCCGTTGGTGGGCAACAACGGTGAACGTCCAACGGCGGTGATGGGTGGCGGACCTGGCGGTGGGAGAGTCCTATCGTTGTTGGCAACTGTTGTCACATTTAAGGAAGTTTTGCAGAAACTCTGATACTAATTTACTCTATCACTGTAGAGTTTTATTATAACCTTAACTCTATCTATTATCTTTTAAATTTTAAAATTAATTATTAATCATTAAGTTTTTGAAAATTATGGATTAATTAATTGATGAGTTTGACCCACGTTTGATCAAATCAATAAATTATTTATTGACTAAATCAAGTTCAATAATTTTAAGAGATAATTTTTAATTAAGAAAAGTAGTTTTCCCTAATTAAAAGGCTTTTGTTCGAAACTTGAAGATTATGAAGATGGACATCGGGTGGAGAATGATATATTTGAAAATATGTAATCTTGTAGTCCTCTTTGTAATTTTTTTAAGGTTGTAATTTAGAAATACCCAATAGTCACTCGATTTGTTATTATTTTATTTAATTGTTAAATAAATATTTATTGATATGATTGATAACATGACTATGCATTAGTCGATCACATGTGATACATGAAACCCCACACAATTTTATTAAATCACACATCTCTCAGTAGAAACATGATTTATTAGAATTGTCCTAATATGTTTATATGAATTATTTTGAGAACTCGCTAGGTTTTAATTAATTAAAACATGATAACTACACCACTCTAAAGGCTATAGTAACCTTTAAGATAACCAACTTTATTAAAAAAGTTTTCTTAAAGTGTGATGAATGTAATTAATTAGTTAATCTAAGTTTATATAATTATGAATTATGCTCTTTAGAAGGATAAATGAACTTAGACCAATTAGATTAGATTAACTGTTAATTTCACATTCATGAGATTATTATTTTAACTAGTAATTAATTTGAAATTAATTGATTAGTTAAAATGGAAAGACGTTATCCTAAAATAGTGAGTGAGAGAATGTAGACATGTCAATGAAACCTATGGTCTCCATTATTAGTACAACACTGTGAGGTACAGTGAGGGTCTTGAGATGACTTTGTTTTCATCCTCCTAAAGAAGGTTTTTGAAGTGTATCAATACCAATGTTGGATTTCTTAAGAAGATAAGACTAAGTGATATAGTTTAGTTTTGACCGACCCTAAGGTGGCATATTCTAAATCAAGTCATGAAATCTAAAATAATATGTCACACTCATAAAGTCACAATTAAACTTTCACGTAGATAATTGTCACTTGACTGAATAAGCGATACCTTATTGTTAAAAGAGAAAATATGATATATTTTAAGTTTTAATTAATAGGGATGAGAATGTCTCATAGACAGTCTAAGATTAATCTGACCGACCCTAAGACGGCACGTTAATTGTTATGTTGTTTTATCGTGGATTAGTAAATGACATATTTATGTGTTTAATATGTTGCGTTCATGTATCACGTTTACTTTTCAAATTCTGAATATTTATTTCAATTCTATTGAATTATGTATGTTTTAATTTTCAGTTATTATTATGTTTACCATGGGTAACCCTATTACTGCTTTATTAGCACTTGAAAAATTGAACAGTGATAATTTCATAAGATGGAAATCAAATTTAAACTTGATGCTAATTTGTGAGAACCACGAATTTGTTTTTACTGAAGAATGTCCTGAGGATACTACTACCAATACCCCTAGGAATGTTAGGGATAAGTTTGATGCTTAAATTCAATCCAACAACAAAGCGAAGTGCTACATGCTTGTGAGCATAAATCATGTTAAGAGAACCAAACATGAGAGCATAGAAACTGCCTATGAGATTATGGAGTCTCTACAAGCGATGTTTGGGTAGCAGTCTAATCAAACTCGTCATGAGACTACTAGGAGCTACATGACGACCAAGATTAAGAAAGGATCAATAAAATGCATGAGGTAGAAGTACATGGGACGACCATTGATGAACGAACTCAAGTCAGCAGTATCTTATTTCTTTGCTCTTTAAAATAACATAAACTTTCTTCTGCTTGTTTACTCTTTTTATGTGCTAACTAATCTTTTACTAGATGTAAGCGGAGTTTTATGATACATTGCCTCAATCTTATACAATAAATGCTCTGTGATATAGAATCCATCATTTTTTAAAGTGTTCTCATTTAGTTAAAAGATTTCACTGACCACCATCTCTTGCTCTTCTGTTTAATAAAAAATTTCAGCACTTTTGTTTCAGTTTGTATAATAATTAGTTTATGATATTTTTTATTCAATAGCCACTAACAACAAATTAATGGGAATAGATGTAATTGGGTTATCAGGGAGTCTAATGTTTGTTCTATTCCAGTTTATATGTAATCTAGTTTTATGGTAGTGGTGAGACGTTTTTAGGGAGACTAATGTTTTGTAATTACGTCTTCTTGAAGTTGCTAGTTAGTTTGCGACTAATTCCTTTGTTTCTATTGCCACACCTCTTATTACCCTTTTTTCTTCTCCATGTTGTTCTCTTGTTATAAAAAAAGTTTCCCAGATTTTGTTGGTGGATCATTAGGCATAAACAACTGTGTGATGATGTAAATATCATTCTCTCACTACAGGTAGTATGCAACCACTCTCAATCTGAAAATTGAGAGATAGATAGTGTAGGTTTCTTTATATGCTACTAGTCTAAGCTTGATCTATAACCTAATGTATGAAAAGTCTCGGATCTTTAAAAATTTGGTTAATTTTGCAGTAAGACTTTACTATCCATCTCTACTTAAGAGTATTCAAGTTACATGAAGTGCCCAAAGTTACTTATTAGTTCGTGTTGTCCCGAAACGTGTTTTCAGCTCTTTCTAATCGTTCAGTTTCTCATTTTACATCAGCCGTTGGTTTTTTGTAGGCTTTTATGTTTTGTTTTATTTTTCTTCAACAGTAGAGAATTATGTAAATGAAGAAAGACTCATATGTTTAACGAGACATAATTTGTATATTTAATTCCAAGATGAGATCATATTTATTTCAAGTTTTTGTTGAATTTGCCGAGTTTGATTCTTTGGCGTTTTTAAGTACATATTTGATATATAGATGGACCTCATGTTTCTAACTCTTGATATATAGACCAACTCAGCCTATTATCTTCATGACTTATTGATTAAGATGAGTGTTAAGTGTTGATTTGTTTTTGTACGTTATGCTTATTAATCATTAATTTTTGTGTGTAATTAATCATTAATAATTATTTTATTCAATTTATTTTTCTTTAGTCATATTATATTGAATAGTACATTTTCCACACTATTTTTTAGATTCAGTTTGTATAAATGAATTCTTTATTTTTCTGAATTATTTAAAAATCTGCAGTTACAATTACACTTCAAAACAAAGTCAACAGAAGCAAGCAAGCCACATGTTGCCTCGACATTAGTTTCTAAAGCTTCATAATTAGATATGAAGTATTACTGGATTTTAATCATTCTCTTAGGATACTACTTTTGCTTGTTTGATGTAAAAATCAATATATATATTTCATTTGAATCTATGATTTTTAACAGACTATAGTTTGTAACAATCTTGAATAATAAAATAAAAAGTTTTGTGATGTTATTATTTTTTTTTATATTTTGTCAAAAATATTATCTTTTAATTTTGTACAATGGCAAGAATAAGTAATATAAAAAACTTAAAATAATAAGATGTTACACATCATATAGCATAAAAATGCTATGAAAAGTTTTTGACAACGTTTAAAAAATGCTATGGTAAGTTTTTACTAATGATTTATAAATGCTATCATTTTTCTACCATAGTATTGAAAAAACGCTATGGTAAATCTGTCATAGCATAGAAAAATGCTATGGTATATCTTTAATAGCATTGTAAAAATGCTATGGTAAGTCTACCACAGCGTTTAAAAATGCTATAAGAAGTGTTTTGATAGCGGCAAAAAAATGCTATGGTAGGGTCAGACTTTTAATAACGTTGGCAAACATAGCGTTTAGAAAAACAGTATGAAAATGCTACAATATCATTTTTTGGCCGTTATCGTAGCATTTTTTTGTTGTAGTTTGTTGCCATGCTAAAATCCATTCGCATCATTTTATCCATTGCCGCTAGTTTTGACTATGAAATATGATAAATGGAGATCAATATAACTTTTCTGAATGACTCTCTTGAAGAAAACATCTATATGATGCAACCAGAATGGTTCGTGAAATCTATTTATGGATTAAAGCAAGCATCTAGATCTTGGAATCTTATCTTTAATGAGATTATTAAATCATATGGCTTCGAGCAAAATGTTAACGCTTGTGTTTATAAATACATCAAAGATACGATAGTGGTTTTCTTAGTTCTTTATGTAAATGATATTCTACTCAATGTGAATGATTTAAAAACTTTGTCAAAAGTAAAGAAGTGGGTAATTGAGAAATTCTAAATGAAAGATTTGGGAGAGGCGAGCTATGTTCTAGGCATCCAAATCCTAAGGGATAGAACGAATAATCTATTGGCAGTTTAAGCCAATATTTGCATTAACCTACTGAGTTACATAAGCTTGTAAGAGAGTGTTATGGTATCTCAAAGGCACTATTACTAAAGGCATACATCTCCAACCTTCCACTTCTTTGACCATTCAAGCATATTCAAATGTTGATTGGATTGGTCATGTGGATGATCGCAGGTACACTAGAGCTTATATGGTCTTTTTAGGTGGCAATTTGTTCTCTTGGTCTTATAAGAAATAGAATGCATATCTAGGTCTAGTGTAGAGAGTGAATACATATCTAGGATCAATGGTGCAATATAAATTTCTTGGTTCCAAAGTCTTATTTCTAAACTTTGCTTCCACTTAACATAACATCCTATTCTATGGGTTGATAACATCACTGCCTTGGCTTTGGGAGAGGTGAGATATGTTCTAGGCATCTCAAATCATAAGGGATAGAAAGAATAAGCTCTTGTAATTTCTCAGGCATCTTATATTGATCAGGTGTTGGAAAGATTCTTTATGGAGAATTTCAAGAAAGGTCAACTACCGACCAGACATAGAATTATCCTCTCCAAGAAACAATGTCCTAAGACTTATCAAGAGGAAGAGAATATGAGAAAGGTTCCTTATGCTTTAGCAGTTCGTAGTCTCATGTATGACATATTATGTATATGACCAGACATTCGTTATGCAGTGATAATTGTCAGTTGTTATTATTTGAATCCAGGTTTGGAACATTAGATTGTAGTAAAACACATTCTCAAGTATCTTAGGAGAACAAGAAAGTATATGCTTGTTTGTTTAGGTGAAAACCTGAACCCCACCAGATATACTAATTTTCAATAAGACAGAGTAGTCAAATGTCGATGTTCTGATCAGTATTTATCCTAGGTGGAGGAGTTGTAGTCTAGAGAAGTATCAAATAATGTAGCATTGCAGATTCCACTATGGATGTCAAATATATAGTGGATTGTCAAGTTGTGAAAGAAGTGATATGGCTCAGAAAGTTTTATACTGATCTAGAAGTAATTTTAGATATAGACAAGTCACTGATCCTATACTGTGACAACAGTGGGGATGTAGCTAATTTCAAAGAATCAAGGAGTCACAAGAGGGGCAAGCATATAGTGAGGAAATATCATTTTGTAAGAGAGATAATGCATCGAGGGGATGTGAATGTTATGAAAATAGCATCATATCAAAACCTGATTGATCCTTTTACCAAGACACTTCCTGTGAAGTCATTTGAAGGTCATGTGCGTCACATGAGGTAGAGAGAGATGCCGCATTCGCTTTAGGGAAAATGAGAGATTGTTGAGGGTTATGCCCATGAAGCATGTGTTTTGACATTATAATCTGAAATTTAATGGAATTACATTTTTCTTATAATTGTTCTTCTAAATTATTGTTGAATAATTAATATAAATATCCAAAAATTTCATATTCATTAATGAGACTATAATCTTATATTAGTACGAGAGGATTAAAATCGTAGATAATGAATAAAAATGTCAGGAACATATTAAAGTATGGAATCTTTAATGAATGATTGCTAGTACGGTTCACTAAACATTATGAATGCATATGATCTAGATCCAAATCATTGATGTGAAAAAACATATTAGTGAATGTACTTTATATAATAAGATTATATATGACAGGACCGATGTGAATTAATATATTTATTAACGAACTGTTTATCATAAATATTTATACACATCAATCTGATGATGATCAGTCTGAATCCTGAGTAGTCATGAACTCCTATATATGTCTACTGGATCTTTTGATTCACTCGTTAGAGTTTGTTTGTAAAACAAGCTAGTGACTTTTATTTTAGAGATTCAGTGATATGGACGGCTTGGAACATGATCTTACAAGATTTGGAATCCAAGCTTCCATAACGGATCATATATTAGTTACCTTAAATGTTAATTCTGAAAGTGAATGGTTATTGAGCTCAAATTTATAATACGATTATAAATTAACCATTCCCTAGTGAATTAATGGCACTTCAAGATCAAAAAGTAATTAGAAGGGTAAAATGATAATTTAGACAATCTCTAATTTCAAATTACTAATTGGAGGATAAAACTACGTCAAATGATTATATTAATAGACTGTACGAGAATACTCTGTAAATACATTCTATAATCTCTTAGAGTGTAATTCCATATTTATATTGGAGTAATAATGGAATTAATAAATAAGATTATTTGATTAAAGAGTTTAATTAATAATCTAGTTTATTAGAACTTAAGATTATAACTCCATAATCTCCAAGTCTCTTCTGTATTACGTGGTCTAGAGTGTGAATATTTCAGGACATGAGAAAAGGACTGACTTACAAAAGAAATTTAAATTTTGGGGAAAGTATGCAATTATGATATAATTATGTGTGATTAAATAATTAATTGAATTATTTATAAATATATTTCAGAAATTACACATATATAAATAATTATATCGAATAATTTTCTACTTATTGATAAGTGAGACTGGATATCTAATTTGTGAAAATAGATCATTATAAATTATTATTAGATAATAATTTGAATAAACTAAATCTATTATTTGTGAACTAACAGATAAGTTAGTTGATAGAGATAATCAAATATGTTAATTTTCAATTAACTTATAATACCCCAAGCATTAAGGGGTAGATTTGTAATTTTTTACCCCAACCTCACACCATATAAGCTTCACACTCAACTATCTCCCCTAACTCCCTCATTTTTTTTATCTCAAACAAACCCCTTGTAACCATCCACAACCCCTCTCTTCCCTTTCCTTTTAAATGCATGAGCCAATCTCCTCTTTACTGCTATTTTCCCTCTCTTTTACAGTTTTCTTCTTCAACGAGCCTCTGTTCTTCACCTTCCCCTTGTTCGTTTCAGTTTGGGTAGCCCTAAAACTATTATTGGTAAGCAATTTCTTGTTTCCTCTTTTCTATTCTTTAAGCCTAGATTTTTCTATCTAAATGTTGGAAATAATCAATTTCTTATTTTTCTCTTAAATTACAGAGAACTTCTTCCTCTTTCATCTATGTTTCTAAGTTGTCGCTTCATCATGCTGTCCGCCGATTACTATAAGGCATTTTATTTCCTTCCTCTTGTTCTCGTCATTTCTCATCTATTTCTCTTCGTTTATTTTCCCTCTCACTGAAATCATCCCTAAATTTTTCTTTGTTAATCTATTTTTATTCATTTCGGCAGCCTTCAATCGTCATCTTTTCCAAATCGTTGCTTCATCATCGTTACTAACTTCATCGTTATTAAGCTTGATTTCCTTCCTTCTCTCTCGGTTTTGTTCAAACTGTAACTTCGTCTTTTGACCTAGTTGGTTCTTACCCGACCTAAATCGGTTCAATCAGACCAGTCTGAACTGGTTCGTCTAAACTAGTCCGGCTCAGTTAGACCAGACCAAACGGTCCAACCAAGCCAGATGAACCGGTTCAATCAGTACATACTAAACTCGTTCAACCTGACCAGACCGAACTGACCTAAACCAGTAGAACCAAACTAGTTCAGACTACCTAAACCTAGTTGAACTGATTTGAACCGCTTGATCAATCAATTTACACCCGGTTTAGTTTTCACCTGTTCCAAACCTCACTCGCCATCTAGTTAGTAAAATAATTGTAGATGTTATACAAATATGTTATGATCTGAGATCCGTGAATTTCAGGTCATTAGTTATTGAATTTAATTCGTAGCGAATATAGGTAAGTGAATTTACATAGTAATTTGGTTCATATGTTATACGTGTAGCATATATAATTATTTTTATTATTTTTTTATGTTGCTCAATCTTGTGATCAAGTGTGTTATTTCATTTTCCATATCATGATGAAATTATTTACCATGTTATGTGCGATTATATTTTGAGTTATACATGTAATAGTTATATTGTTTATGTTCATGAACAAGTTATATGTTTATTCATGTATATGTTATAATGTGATTTATGAATCTTTACTCAAGTAAAGTGATAAATAAACAAGAGGTAGACTTAGTCACGTCCCTTGGTTATCAAGTTACTAGATTGCTTCACGTCATGATATCAACTATACGATTGAGTGTCATCATGTTCATGTTAGTGTCCTTAAAGTTCAGATAACTTTAAGTGACATCAAGTTTTATAACACCCAATTTGTCATGTTCACGTTCACGTTACAAGTTTTAGTTCATGTTCAAGTGTGAAATAATTCTGGTTAGGTTGTTAATTGATGGATATGTCTAGTTGAATTATTATCAATCAAGTACAAATATCAGCAAGAAAAAAGTATAAGTTCAAGTTATATGTTAATCATGGAATCAATTATGTTACTAATTACAAGTACTACATGTTATTAATAATCAAGTGAATGTGTTAAATTAAATTTTTATGAGTTATATGTATACATTTATGTAATGTGAAACTTATTAGTATGTGAGTGTACCTACTGAGTATTTTTAGTACTCACCCCCATAGACGGATATGTTACAGGTAATGACGAGCTGTATGAGTGAGGGACTGCCATAGACAGCGAGAATATGAGATTTTTCACAATTTACGATTATATGATGTTAGAAATAGATTTTCAGTTTAATTACTGTTGTTTCAAGCATTTTATGAATTTCCTTATTTGACTTTCATATTTTATGGATTTTCGTGTTCAACATTTTTATAGTTTAATGAATCATTTAATTCAAATTTATAAGTTAATATTCTCTTAAAATAATTTTATGCTTCCACTATTAAACGTTAAAATTAAGATTTTCAATTTGAGGATTTTCTCAAATTAGGGTTTCAATTGAATTGGAGATTTTTGAATTGTTAAATTACACGCACGTTTAACCCTCGGGGATTAAGGTGATACAATTTGGTATCAAATGAAATGTTTTAGATTCTGCAGACTTTTCTTAGTGAAAAAATATGGCATGTCTCTCACTCGGCTCCTCCATCACCTTATAAGTCAGGTACGCGCGCATGTTATATGTGTTTAATTATTGATTTAGTATGATGCACTTTAGTTTGATTATGGCATGTTTGCTACGCTTATGTTATATTTGTTCGTTAAGATTAGGCTTTTGGTATGTCTTGACTTTGGTGGGTAGAAGAGTACTGTCTCCCCCTATGAGAAACAACAATCACGCACCAGTCGATCTGGCTGTGAACCCTTCGGCAACCATGATCGAAATGTTTTAAGAATTTTTGGAGTTGTTGAGGCAGACAGTTATGGCTCGCCCAGCTCAACAACAACAACCGCAACAGACGACAGCGGTCGACATGCAGCTGATCCACACATTCAGGAAGCTGAATCTGCCTGAATTTGATGGTCTCTCGTCCGATCCATTATTAGATCACGTTTGGATTACGAGATTGGAGCAGATCTTCAAGTTATGATGTGTTCTGAGATTCAAAAGGTTGGTTATGCAACTTTTATATTGACACGAGAAGCTCGAAAATTGTGGGAGCTCACACAAATAGCTCACGATTTGTGCATATCCCAATGACTTGGGATTAATTTAAGGAGTTGTTCTTTGAGAAGTATTTTTTTATCACCGTCAGGACAAGTAAGAAGGTCGGATTTCTTAGGCTGGTGCAAGGTAATATGACTGTTGTTGATTATGAATGGAAGTTCAAGGAATTATCTCACTTCGACACACATTACGTTGATAGCGAGATCAAGAGGGCTCAGACTTTTAAAAGGGGACTTCATCTAGAGATAAATGGTTCTGTGTCGCTCCATAAGCACACCACCTACGGAGCGGTGGTTGAAGTAGCCTTGTTGGTGGAACAGAATCTTCCATCTCGTGCACCACCATGGTTAGAGAAATCATTTTTTGGAAAGAGAAAAGCTCAGAATTCTCACCTGGGTCCCCACAACATAAAAAGGAAGGCAATAAAATCAAATCCCTTGTGCACTACATTTAACAAGCACCATAATGGCCAGTGTGTTAATGAGAACAACACTTGCTTTAAGTGTGGAAAGGCATTACCTCAAGCAGTGCCCTTTACTTGCTCAATGATAAAATAATAATGTCACTAGAGATAGAGCAAAAGGGAAGGTTCTCGCACTAATTCGCCAGGAAGGTGAGCAGTGAGATACAATTGTGGCAGGTACATTACTTGTACTAGGACATTTAGTTTTTACATCGATTGATTCTGGATCCACGTACTCTTTTATATCTACTTTGTTTGTGACTAATGCATCTTTACGTGTTGTGCCATTGGGTTTTGAGTTATGTGTTTCTATGCCTTCTAGAGCTTCTCTCCTGGATAATAAGGCGATAAAGAGTTGTTCAACGATGATAGTAGATAATTTTATGTATGCTAGGCTTATAGTCCTAAGGATGCATGATTTTGACATAATCCTAGGGATGGACTGGTTGGCTGCTAACTATGCCAACATTGACTGTTATCGAAAGGAAGTTTGATTCCTACCTGCTGGTAGACCTAACTTCAAGTTTAGGGGATCCCAACAACGGCCTATATAGAAGGTTATATCTACTTTGCAGGAAGAGCACCTACTTGATCGTGGTAACTTGGGTTACTTAGCTTCTACGATGGATACAACTAAGACAATTGTGGATATTCGATCAGTTCCATTCGTTTGTGAATTTTTTATGTCTTTCCCGATGATTTGCCAGAACTTCCTTCTATTCGGGAGATAGATTTTTGTATTGAGTTTGTACTAGGCACTGCCCTTATATCTAAAGCTCCGTATCGTATGGCTCCTACAGAGTTGAAAGAACTTAAGGACCAATTTCAAGAATTACTGGATAAGGGTTTCATTAGACCCAATGTTTCACCTTGGTGTGCTCCAGTACTATTTGTTAAAATGAAAGATGGATCGATGAGGCTATGCATTGACTACATAGAGTTGAATAGAGTCACTATTAAGAATAAGTATCCGTTATCGCGTGTTGAGAATTTGTTTGATCAACTTCAAGGAGCATCGGTATTCTCTAAGATTGATTTGAGATCAAGTTACCATCAGCTCGGGATTCGAGATATGGATATTCCTAAGACAATGTTTCATGCTCATTGCGGCCATTATGAATTTGTAGAGATGTCGTTTGGAATGTTAAGGATGTTCACATTTTTTTGGATCCAGCAGGATATTACAGAAGATTCGTTGAGGATTTTGCAAAGATCGCTCTTCCACTTACTCAGTTGACTAGGAAGAATGTGACATTAACTTAGACGGCCGAGTGTGAGAAATGTTTTCAGAGCCTTAAACAAAAACTAGTGCCAGCATCAATGTTGACCATTCCAGATGATGAGAGTGATTTTATGATTTACAGTGATGCTTCCAAGAGAGGTTTGGGTTGTATTTTGATACAATAGGTAAAGGTCATAGCATATGCTTCTCGTCAGCTAGAACTTTATGAACAGAAGTATCCTACACATGATTTGGAGTTGGCCGCAGTTGTATTTGCCCTCAAGATTTGGAGACATTACTTGTATGGCTATAAGTGTCATACTTACACAGATCATAAGAGTCTTAAGTACTTTTTCACTCATAAAGATCTTAACATGAGGAAACTGTGTTGGTTGGAATTGGTGAAGGAAGGTGTGGTCGCATTTTTTTAAAGCAGCAAAGAAATATCGTCAATCAGGATTTGACCGGTTGATGACTCATTTTACAGATGCATTTTCACATATCTCACAATACATGTCGATGGGGTGAGTTGAGAGGTGGTCACGTTCCCGTTTTTATGGAAGGCGATACAATACAATGACTACAAACATCGTGAAATGTTTGAATGGGATTTTGAAGGATGCTAGAAAGCTTTCCATTACATGCCTTATAGAGCATATCTGTGACGTGTTACAACGGTGGTTCTATGAACGACAGATGACTGCCTGTCAAATCACCTCGCATGTGACAAATTGGGTTGAGACTAAGCTTAATAAGAAGCATCTTGTATCACGTACATTATCATTGTTTCCTTCCGACATCCACTAGTATCGTGTCACGGGTGGGGGTAGGGAAGTAGTGCTAAACTTGCATCTTATGACTGGTACATGCAGAGAATTTGATCTTGATCAAATTCCATGCAAGCTTGTGTTGGTTGTATGTCGATAGCGTAATATTTCCGCATACAATATGTGTTCGGGGTTCTATAAAAATGAGGCTCTAATTGTTGTGTATGCGAAAACAATACATGCTCTCAGAGATAAAGCAGATTGGGTCATTAGCCAAGTGGTTCTTGAAAACGTGGTATTGCCATCTATAACGAGGAGGCAAAGTGGCAGACCTAGGACATTGGGAATTCCATCTAGAGGTGATGAAGTAGTGAGAAGGAAGTGCAAACGTTGTGGGCAAATTATTCACAACAAAAAAATGTGCAGAAATCTAATTCCTCTATCTCATCAGGATAGCTCCTGCAGATTTGAAAGAAATTAAGGACCAACTTCAGGATTTACTGGATAAAGGTTTCATTAGACCTAGTGTTTCACCTTGGGATTCCCTAGTATTTTTTGTTAAAAAGAAAGATGGATTGATGAGGCTATGCATTGACTACAGGGAGTTAAATAAAGTTGGTATCAAGAATAAGTATATGTTACCGCGCATTGGTGATTTTTTGATTAACTTAAGGGAGCATCAATATTCTCTAAGATTGATTTAAGATTAGGTTACCATCAACTCTTGATTCGAGATGAAGATATTCTTAAGATAGTGTTTCATTCTCATTACAGCCATTACGAGTTTATAATGATGTCATTTGGAGAAGGGTGTTCAAAGAGTACTTGGTTTCTTTTGTGATTGTCTTCATTAATGATATTCTGGTGTACTCTAGATTAGAGGCTGAGCATATATATCACCTTAGGATTGTTTTTCAAGCGTTAAAGATTGAAGCGCTGATTAGTCGGCCTCAACCGGTAAATGTTGGGGAAGTTCACAGTTTTTTGGGTCTAGTAGGATATTACAGGAGATTCACTAAGGGTTTTTCAAAGATTGTTCTTCCACTTACTTAGTTGACCAGAAAGAATGCCACATTTACTTGAGCGGCTGAGTGTGAGAAATATTTTTAGAGCCTTAAACACAAATTAGTGTCAGCACCAGTATTGACCATTCTAGACAGTGAGAGCAATTTTGTGATTACAGTGAGGCTTCCAAGAGAGGTTAGGGTTATGTTTTGACGCAATGGGGAAAGGTTATAGCATATGCTTCTCGTCAGCTCAAGCTTTATGAACATAATTATCCTACACATGATTTGGAGATTGGATGCTGTTGTATTTGCCTTCAAGATTTGGAGACATTACTTGTATGGCTTTAAGTGCCATATTTACACAAATCACAAGAGTCTTAAGTACTTTTTCACTCAGAAAGAGCTTAACATGATGCAACACCGTTGGTTGGAATTGGTGAAGGATTATGATTGTGAGATCATTTATCACCCATGAAATGAAAATGTTGTGGTTGATGCCTTAAGTGAAAAATCAGCTCATTTAGCAGCTCTTATTACATCTCAAGAGCATATCCTAGAGGATTTTGAATGTGCTGAGATTCAGGTCTTGCTGAAAGACACTACAACGCAATTAGCACAACTCAGAGTTCAATCGTCAATGCAGCAACATATTATCGATGTACAGAATTTAGACTCTGAATTGCTTTTATTCATAGTGAAGTGGGTTCGGACAAAAGACAAAGGTTCGGTGTTAGTAATGATTCAACTCTTCACTTTCATGGGAGGCTTTGTGTTCCAAAGAATGCAATCATTAGGCAGGAATTACTCACGAAGGCTCATAGTTCACCATACATTGTGCACCATAGCAGTATCTAAGATGTATCACCATTTAAAGTTACATTATTGGTGGAATAGTATGAAGCGTGATGCCACTGAGTTTTTTAGTAAGTGTTTGGTGTGTCAGCAGATCAAGGCTCAAAAATATCGACCATCTGAGGTCTCGTAACCTTTAGGTATTCCTGAATGGAAGTGGGAGCATGTGACTATGAATTTCGTTTTAGGGATATCGAGGACGATAAAAGGTTATAACTCCATTTGGGTTGTGGTGGATCGTCTTACTAAGTCTGCACACTTTTTTTCTGGCAAGACTACACTTTTAGTTGAGGATTGGGCTCGATTGTATATCTGAGAGATTGTTTGACTTCGTGGGTTTCAATGTCTATAGTATGGGATCGAGATACGTAGTCGACGTACAAGTTTTGGCCGAATCTACAGCTTTCCATCCACAATCTGATGGGCAATTAGAGGATATTCTTCGAGCTTGTTTCATGGATTTCTCTGAAAGTTGGGACGCGCAGTTAGCACTCCTGGAGTTTTCTTACAATAACAATTACCAAGCGACGACTTGTATGCCTCCGTTTGAGGCAGTTTATAGGAAGAAATGTCAATCGCCGGTTCACTGGGATGAAGTTGGCGAATGGAAGCTTTTGGGCCCTGACTTGGTTCAGTCTGCAAATGAAGTTATTCATAAACTTAGGGATAGGGAAGACCGCTCAGAGTAGGGAAAAGAGTTATGCAGATGTTAGGAGAAATGATCTCGAATTTGAAGTGGGTGATCACGTGTTTCTCAAGGTTGAGCCGATGAAGGGTGTTATGCTTTTTGGTCACAAGGGGAAGATGAGTCCCAGGTTTATTGATCTCTTTGAGTATTTGGATCGTAACGGTCCTTTGGCTTACCGACTCACTTTACCACAAGCTTTTTTAGGTGTTTCACAACTCGATGCTTTGTAAGTACGTTTCTGATCCAACGCATGTCACCAACTTTCAACCTCTCGATGCTTCACAGTTCATGATGATCTTACTTATGACGAGAAGCCAGTCAGAATTCTAGAGCGCAAGAATCAGACACTTCATAACAGAACAATTCAGATAGTCAAGGTTCTCTGGAGAAATCATCGAATCGAGGAACCAATATGGGAACGAGAAGCAAAGATGCATGTCAAGTATCCAGAGTTTTTTCAATATGGTATATTCCTCTCGAGGTTTAAGGAGGGGAGAATGTAATACCCCAAGCATTAAGAGGTAGATTTGTAATTTTCTTACCCCACATTCACACCATATAAGCTTCACACTCTACTATCTCCCCCACTCTCTCATTTTTTTTATCTCAAACAAACCCCTTGTAACCACCGACAACCCCATCTCTCCCTTGTTCTTTTAAATGCATGAGCCATTCTCCCACGAGTCTCTGTTCTTCACTTTCCTCTTCTTCGTTTTAGCTTGGGCAGCCTTATAACATTGATATTGGTAAGCAATTTCTTATTTCCTCTTTTATATTCTTTAAACCTAGATTTTTCTATCTAAATGTTAGAAATAATCAATTTCTGATTTTTCTGTTAACTTATAGAGAACTTCTTCATCTTTCTTATATGTTTCCAAGTCGTCGATGCATCACGCCGTCTATAAATTCCGGTAAGGCATTTTATTTTCTTCCTCTCGTTCTCATCATTTCTCCTCTATTTCACTCAGTTTATTTGCCCTCTCACTAAACTCATCTCTAATTTTTCCTTTGTTCATTTATATTCTTTCATTTGGGCAGCCTTATATCGTCATCTTATTCGGATCGTTGCTTCATCGTCATCATTGCTGCCTTCATCGTCAGTAAGCTTGATTTCCTTCATTCTCTCTCGGTTCCGTTCAAACTGTAACCTAGTCTTTTGATCTAGTCGGTTATTACTTGACCCAAATCTATTCAATCTGACCAGTCCGAACTCGTTCATCTGAATCGGACCGGTTCAGTTAGACCGAACCAAATCGGTCCAACCAAACTAGTCCGAACCGGTTCGGTAAGGCCATACCTAACTAGTTCAACCCGACCAGACCAAACCGACCCAAACCAGTAAAATCGAATAGGTTCAGACCACCCGAACCTAGTTGAACCGGGTTGAACCGCTTGATCAATCAATTTACACCCTGCTTAGTTTTCACATGTTCTTAACCTCACTCTCCCTCTAGTTAATTAAATAATTGTAGATATTATACAAATATATTGTGATCAGGGATCCTTGAATTTCAGGTCATTAGTTGTTGAATTTAATTAGTAGCGAATCCAGGTAAGTGGTTTACATAGTAATTTGATTCACATGTTATAAGTGTAACATATATAATTGTTTTTTTATTTCTTTATGTTGCTCAATCTTATGATCAAATGTGTTATTTATTTTTTCATATCATGATGAAATTATTTACCTTGTTATGTATGATTACATTTTGAGTTATACATGTAATAGTTATATTCTTTATGTTCATGAACAAGTTATATGTTTATTCATGTATATGTAATAATGTGATTTATGAATTTTAACTCAAGTATAGTCATAAATAAACAAGAGGTAGACTTGACCATGTCCCTTGGTTATCAAGTTACCAGATTGTTCACGTCATGTTATCAGCTATATGGTTGGGTGCCACCATGTCCATGTTAGCGTCCTTAAAGTTTAGATAACTTTAAGTGACATCAAGTTTCAGGACACCCAATCCGCAATGTTCATGTTCATGTTACAAGTTCACGTTCAAGTTCAAGTGTGAAAAAATTCTGGTTATGTTGTTAATCGAGGGATATGCCTAATTGAATTATGATCAATCAAGTACTAGTATCAATAAGAATAAGTAAAAGTTTAAGTTATATGCTAACCATGAAATCAGTTATGCTTATTAATTACAAGTATTTTATGTTATTTAATAATCAAGTGAATGTGTTAAATTAAAATTGCATGAGTTATATGTTTACATTTATGTCATGTGAAACTTATTAGTATGTGAGTTTACTTACTGAGTATTTTTAATACTCACTCCCAAAGATGGATATGTTGCAGGTTGAGGAGAGCATGAGGAGTGAGGGATTGCCATAGACAGCGAAAATATGCGATTTTTCATAATTTATGATTATATGATGTTAGAAACAGATTTTCAGTTTAATTACTGTTGTTTCAGGAATTTTATGAATTTTCATGTTTGAGTTTCATATTTTATGGATTTTCGTGTTTGACATTATTATAGTTTAATGAATAATTTAATTCAAATTTATGAGTTAATATTATCTTAAAATAATTCTATGCTTCCATTATTTAACGTTAAAATTATGACAAAATTAGGGTTTCAATTGAATTGAAGATGTTTGAATTATTAAATTACAAGCATGTGTAACCCTCGAGGATCAGGGCTTTACATAACTGATGTCTAGATATTTATCTGATTAAAATAAATATTTAACTCACAGTAATTGTCACGTATCAATAACTGATTGAGAATAAGATATTGACATGACCTACTATAGTGCCACGTGGCACTGCAGTCGTGGGGGTGCAATATTGTAGTGCCACCCAGCACTACAGTAGTGCCGTGACACACAATGCCATGAAGCGTTGTGATAGCTCACGACAACTGCAGTGTCATGTGGCACTGCAGTTATGCACAAATTATAGTGGGTCGTACTGCAATGATAATTTTGAAATAAAATATTATTTTTAATTTATCCCTAAAAATATGATATGTTATTATTTAGAAAATATAAAGATATTATTCTATTGGCCTTGGGGTTGATAGAGAGTGAAGAACACAATTGCATTAATGGTGAATTTTTTATGTGATTAAAAAGTTAATAAAAAAGCTCTGTGAGAATAACCATCATATTCTCTCAGAGTATTGCCTCACAAAAATTTATCATTCTTAATAAATTTCTAGATCTCATGTATTGAGTATTTCTAGAGACTGAAAAAATGTCTTTGATTATTCTATGTGCCCACACACGTCCTAGTGCGTTTGAAGATTGGCTTGAAAGATCTCAGTGTGGATCTCGAAGCCTGTTGTTTGTGGAAACACATAATCGTTGGTTTGTGAGAATGCTTGATATAGACTACAAGAAGTATATTATTCCTATCCATGTATGTCTTAGATTTAATATATAAAATATAACGGATCCTGATTGAAAATTATTTTTCAATAAAAGATTTTATTTTAAAAATCGTTGCGTCACACTTGTATTTATTTTATTGAAAAACATACAATTCATTTTTAATAAATTTTTAAAAAGTCACCATGCCTCTGCCGCACGAGCGCGCATTTCCAACATATAAAAGGGGTATATATTTCTTTAGCCAAAATAGAAAGGGTGCATTTATCCAAATAATCCGCAACAAATCAAGTAACCGATTTGATCATGGAAGGGAGTGGGAGACAAATTTGATTAACCAACCCTTCAGTCCCTTCGATAGGGATAACATCATTGTTATCCCGATCCGAAGAGATGCAGTTGAAGATAACTCTGTGTGGCACTATGACAACAAAGGTATTTAATCGGTTATGAGTGGTTATCATTTGGGTTTGAATCTCAAAGAGGTTGGTAGCCCATCAATTGAGAACCCAATTATGTGGTGGTGGAACGAATTGTGGAATTTAAAGGTTCCCTACAAAATTAAAATTTTCTTGTGGAAAGCCTCTCTAGACTTCATACCCTCGGGTCTTAATCTTGCTCGTCAGAAAATTCAATCTAATAATGGATGCTTTGTTTGTGGCCGGGATGATTCAACTGTTCATGCATTATTTTTCTGCCCTTTTTTGGCCAAGGTCTGGCTCAAGGAAAATTGGTTTTCAGCTATCCCTAGAAGTATCAGCTTTGGCCCATGAGAGATTTCATATTTCCTTCAGGCAGAATTTGTCTTCCCTGGTTCTTAGAAGAGTGACCCTCATCTGTTGGGGCACTTGGCACTTCTGAAACAAGACGCTTCGTGACAAGTTTGCACCGCTTTCCTTTGACATTTCCTAGTGGGTGGACAATTACAATGAGGAATATGACAAAGCCAATGTGATTCTCATCCATCCAGCCAATCTGTCAGGTTCGTCTCCTAGGTCCTAGACCAAACAAGCCTCTGGTTTATTGAAGCTAAACGTGGATGGAGCGACGAGCAGCCATGGAGGAAGTGGTCTTGGGGGCTTAATCAGAAACCATGACGGAGAGGTAATTTGTGCCTTCTCAAAAAACCTCCTAGCTCTTTTTCTCCTCCAATTGTAGAAGCTCTTACTTTGAAGAAAGGGCTGGCTATGGCGTTTAATGGGAATTTTCAAGTGGTTGTTGTGGAATCAGATTGTTTATATCTCGTCAGATTGAAGAAAAGGGCTGGCTATGGGGTGGGTGCTCGCTTGGAGGATTATTCTGAGCTTGTGGTATTGTGGAGGAATGCAAGGGTTTACTTTTTTCTTTAAATAATCCTCGTTGCTCTCATTACCCTCGTTTAGCTAACGAAGCTGCTCATCACTTGGCCTGCTGGGGTCTTTCACTGTCGAGTAGTCAGTTTTGGTCTCATGATGGACAGGTGTATTAATGATGTTTTGTGGTCAGATGCTTTCGTAGTTTGTCTCTAGTTTCCAAAAACAAAGATGAAGGTAAAAGTGAACAATAATCATTTAAAAGATGCCAAACTTCGCAGATTGGCTTAGGCGAGCACGAACATGCGGTGACAACTAAGCCGTGAGCAAAAGAAATAAGCTGTGAATTTGATTCCATAAGGTTCTGGAATTCCAGTACTTTTATAAAGGACCCACGATTTTTATGTAAACATACCCTTTAAAAAATATATTTCGTAAAATGATCTAATATAATAAAATATTAGTAGAATTGTCAAATTTGAAAATACTCAACCTAATATGTAAGTTCATTTATTGTAATACCCATGGTATAAATTATGGTAAAAATAAATTAAGTAATAAGTAAATTAAAGAGTTTCAAATTTTTGGAATATCTAAAAGATTTTATGACAAAAATTCTATTAATTTTGGAAATTTTTTTAAACAGAGAAAAAGCTATTGTGAAGTTTAAAATTCGTAACTAATACAACCTGGAAAAAATTTAAAAAATCAAAAATCAAGGGAAGTACCAAAAAGTTATTCCATATTGAAACTAATTCAAAATTTTCAAAAGAGATATAAATTGTGAAAAAAATGGTTGCGGGAATAAAAAAATATCAAGTTTAACATAATTAAAATACTAGAATGAACAAAGTGAAAAAAGAATAACTCTAAAAAATATATAATATTTTTACTCACTTCAAAATTTTCTGCAATTTAAACACAAACAATAAATTACGAGTAAATAATTAATTGTAATATTACATATTTATACAATTTATTATAATTTTTTAGAATTAGACAATATTTATTAAATGATTATTAACTAAGATAACATATACACGTCTTTTTATTGTAGGTTTTTGTTATAATCAGATTTAGGCATTATCTACTAACTAATTATAAACTATTAAATTTTAACATTGAGTAGTATATAATTTATTTTTAATGTAAATTGAAAATATCTATAAAATCTACGTAAATTTATATTATGTGTATAATGAATAATTTTTTTATATTTTTTATGAAAATAATATAATATACATGTAGTTTATGATATTTAGATTTCTTAGAGTTTAGTTTTCAATTATACTTACTAGTAAAACTTATTTTAAATGTAATTTCTGTAAATAATTATTATTGCTCACACGAAGTATGTGATGCTTAAAATACCAAAAAAAATTATAATTTATTATAAATATTATAATGAATAACTGAATAATCATTGTAAATTGTAAATATTAATTTCAATCTTTATTAATTGATTACTAACTAATAGAATATTTTTACTCATTTGAGTCGAAATTTTTTTGTTCATTTTACTCGGGGAATGTCTATTTACTTATTAGGCTTTAATACGTTTTATCTTTAATATTATTTTATTATTTTATTGTTTCTTTTGTTAGTTGTTTTTTCTAAAAATTATTAGTCATAAGTTAAGAAACTATCACATTCAGAATTTTAAGATGGAAAGAAAGAATAAAATTTTTAATATTTAATATGAAAATAATAAATAAAGTCTGATATTTTAAGATGAAATAAACCGGTTAGTGCCAATATGGAGCGAAACTTGTTATTTAGATAAAATACATGCTCAAAATACAAATATTTTTAAACGACAAAAAAATAGATACTAGGTAATGAAAGATTTGAAATTGAGATTTTGGTAATTAATTACCTCTAAAAAAAATTGAAAACAAGATAAAATGTTGAGAAAACCAAAAAACAACATAATGATTGATCAATATTCAATTTTTTAAAGGTAATTAATGGAGTAGTTGTAATTCTAAAGGAGAAAGTTGGTGCATTTGTACATAATCTAGAAATGTATTTTAATATATTAATTGCTAAAAACTAAAACATTATTTATTATTTTTTAAACTGAAATTTTATTTATTGTATTGATATATTAGTTTAAGAAAAAAATGTTATTATGGGTATAAACAACCCTAAATGACTATTACCTTAAATATGTTTAGAAATAGTTAAAAACCAATAACACTCCACTAAAAATGACTAAATGCTACAAATTCTGAAGGATCCATCACTATAGCGTTAGGGGTTTGCAATTTGGGCTCTTTTGACTCGGCTTCCTGGAAATAGTGGGCAGCTAGGCCCACGTTAATATGCAGTGATATAAATAATTGTACAAAATAATCAACTTTGAACTTTAATTTAAAAAATAGCAGGGTTTTTAAACTTTAAAAGAATAATCATTTTAATGTACATCATCAATCATTTAATTATAAAAAATAAATAAATAGATAATGATATCCTTGACATAACATATTTTTGGTTCGATTTTATTAGTAGGTTTTTGTTTAATTTTAATATTCTGATTTTAAGAAATTTACTGACCCTAAAATTTAGTTAAAGTAGTTTATAGAATCATCATATCTCTTAATTATGAAAATTCAATATTTTATTAATAAAACAGATAATAGATGATTTTTACTCCATTAGATCGTTATCTTCTATATTTTATTTTTCTTAAAAAATATCGAAGATATGTAGGCAATCACTAATATTATGTAGTCAATCACTGATATTATATGGCTCATCACGTATATTAATGTGTTTTAGTTTCTTTCTTATAAAAAATTTAATTTTTTTTTATTTTTCAGGATTAATTATCTTCTTATTCTAATGAATGAAATATATAGTCAATCACTGATATTATATCTAACCTGGAAATATTTGAAAAGAAAAACTCAAAATTTAAAAAAAAAATGGTTTTCCAGCGGTAATTATTTTCCTATTTTTAGGAATATGATATGTAGTCAATCACTAATATTATATCTAGCTTGAAATTTTTGAAAAAAAATTCAAAATTCATCTTTTTTTAGTTTTCCAGCATTAATTATCTCTCTATTTTTTAGGAACGAGACATATAGTCAATCATTGATATTTATATCTAGTCTGAATGTTTTTTAAACAAAAAGAGGAAAATTTTAATTGGTTGACTATATATTCTTATCTTTAATTAGATCATTCTTTGAAGTAATTGTATATATGTTTTAAATCTATTGATAATATATTCTTATATTTACTAATTTTAAATTACTATTAATTTGAAACACCTCTTAAATAGATTAAAGACATTTTGGTAAATAATTATTGATAATTATAATAATTTACTATTTACCTATAATTCTAGAAAATCTGACATTTATCAAAACACTATTTTTAAACTTGTATAGATCTGTAAATTTTTCAAATGACATAAACAGTGGATGGGCCATTTATGTTACTTAAAATGGTTTATATCGAGTAAACATTACTTTTTCTTGGTTAGCATTTTATTTAGATAGCAAAACACTGTATTTACTTAAACTTTTCATATGGTAAATAGTTTAATTACACATGGTATGAAAACTGTTTCCAGCGGAAGGGAGCTTTTCAGAAACCACCACCCAAGAAACAGTGACAAAGACACCAACAAGAAAATCCACAACAAGATGAAAACACATGAAAAAATCTCAGAGTGAACCCAAAGCTCAACTTAGGTGAGTCGCGAGAGCGAACAAACCCGAGCTCCAACTCTGACTCGGGACGGCTGAAGAAATCGCAAAGCAACTAACGAGGAAGAAGGTTGAGTGATTACGGTGGCGTGCTGGACAGTCGTGTCAATATCAAAGGCTCGAGGAGTTTTGATTCGGTGACAAGAGTCTAAGAATGAGATGGGAATAGGAGGACGGAGATGACGTATTTTGGGGTTTTTTTAGTATTAGTTGTTTTAAATGTATTTTCGTTTGTTAATGTATAATAGGTGGGTTCAACATTTCAAATCGAGGCTCTTACATCACGTAATTACCACGACGTAACAGAATTGGTGGGTATCGATATCGTTACGATCCGCTATAATGGACCTAGAAAAAGAAAAATATTAGAAGAGGAAAGTTACAGGTTGAGTTAATTTGTACTGCCATGGTTGAAGGTGGAAGATGACCAAAGAGAGAGTGCCTTGTGATGGTTGATGGAGGAAGAAGACCAGAGAGAGAGAGGAGAGAACATTGTTTGTGTTTGAAGGAGTGAGACTGAGAGAGTGGGCGGCTGTCGTTACCTTTGATATTAAGGATTTCCTATAATGTGAAAAAGAAAGAAAGGAGTGGCTGAGATTGTAGGGATTGGACGGTTAAGTTTTCACTTAATTTTGCTTATAATTTTGTCTCATAAATATTTTAGCCCAATTATTTTAATTTATTTGTGTTTTTGTTTTACTTGTTATTTTGTTTGTTAAAGTTGTTTTAAATTAATAATCATAATCATATACAACAAATAGAAATAAATATATTGAACTCTAATATCATCATGTTAAATAATAAATAAGATAGATGATATTTCATTTAAAAGTATTTAGTTTAGTAAAAGAAAGTTTGATAAAATAACGTTAAATATTGATAGTATAAAAGTTAAATAAATTGTTGTTGTGACTTAATAAATGAAAAAATAATACTTCTTTTTTAATTGCTATTTAAAATAATTTACACCCCAACACCCGCAACCCATTATGTAACATTCGTTACACCCGATTTCTATGATATTGCGACATGGGTAGACCATATTTGCAATTAAGTTTTTAGGACCATTCTTGCAATTGGCCCTACTTATAAGTAAGAGTTAAAGAGTAGTCCAAAAAGAAAAATTATATTAACCAAAAGAAAATACCCATGATTAATAAACAAAGAAATTAAAAGGGAACAAAATCCTAAAACAGAAAACAATCTAAATCCATCTATCTAGAAAAGTAAATTTCAGTGTCTAGCTTTATTTAAGAAAATCAATTTGTCTCCAACAAACCTGAAAATATTCCTAGTGATAAGCCTGTTGTCAAGCAACTTCCCAAGAAACATCTTTTTTTATCATTTCCAGTCAAATACAATAAATATAAGAGGAACGAAGAATCTTAGAGCTAAAAAAATCATACAAAGAGACTTATTCAAACTCGAGAGTCGAGAGAATAAAGCTGTCCAGTTCATGTTGCCAGCATAGTTGCATTTGGAGTACAGATCTTTAAGAATTAATGTAGTGGTAGGGCATTCAAAAGCGGATGCTGGCAAGTCTCAAAACTAGAAGTGCAAAACACACAAGCTGGATCAACATCATGGTTCCATGTAATGATCCTGTCTTTTGAGGCTAGCTTATTTTGAAGAGATAGTTAAGAAATAAATGAACATTTCAGAACATTGCCAAAAAACAAGACTATCTCAGCCCAATGAACCTTATCTCTGTGTTCAACCATTCATTGATAATTTTTGCTCACAGAAAACACACTTGAAGAAGAAGCTCTCAAAAGCCATTTGTCCTCTATTTGGGGAGGGGGAATATCAAGCCTGAATCCCCAAAACTTTAGAGAAGATGCAACCTGATTATTAGGCAATGTCCAGTGCCCTTTTATGATCAAATAGCTCAGCTTACTATCAAAAGGTAATCCTGTACTCTCAACTAGCCGCTTCCCTCCCCTAGCAAAAAGAATTCCATTTGGATGTCAGGGATGTGTAAATAGAGAAATAGAGTCTCCCCTCCCAATCTGTAAAGAGCAAAAACCAAAAAACTTCTCCCTGAGCCTAAGTAATTTTCTCCAGGAGCATGAAGGATTTGCTGTCATTTTGACAGTAAACATAGACTGTTCTTTCAGAAGGTTGTCGTAACATCAAACTACCCATAAAAAGTCCTTAGCCTCACTGACAATCCTCAAAAAATGTCTAGCAATAGCAACAGCATTCCAAACTGTTATATACCAGATATTAAGCCCTCCCTCAACAAATGGACCACAAACTGAAGACCATGCAACTTTAGCTCCAGAACTAAGATCAAACTTACCTGTCCACAGAAAGTTCCTAAGGGCAGAGTTAATAGATTTCATCACTTTTTTTGTAGAATCAATAAACTAGTCCAGTATCCTTGAATAGCTTGGAGAATGGACTTAATTAACCGAACTCTACTAGCAAAAGTGAGGTGTTTATTTTCCCGGCCCTTAGCTCTAGTGATAATCTTATCAACTAGAATCTCACAATTAATTCCGCTAAGTTTTGTTGAGATAAAGAGATACCAAGATATCTAACAGGTAGATCCCCCTTAGCAAAACTAGTTTTAGCCAGAATACTCAGTTGAGTCTGCTCATCAACACTAAAAAATGTGACTTTCAGCCTCATTAGGCTTCCTACCTGACAGATAAATAGATCCAATCCCTCCTTTAAGTTAGTAACAGATTGGAAAGTACCCTTGCAAAACTTTATGAGGACATCTGCAAAACACAAATTAACCATCACTACTACAAAACTGGTTTTTGAAGACGGGAAATCCCCGTCGTGAAAAATCATTGATGACGGGTCAACACCCGTCGTCTATAATGGTGTCGTAAAAAATGAAATATCTTTTATGACGGTAGGCATACACAACGTCATTAACATTTATATCGTGTCGTAAAAATATCAGTTTTTGATGACGGTTCTTTGATGCACCGTAGTTAATAATAATATAACTGTCGTCAAAGATACAATTTTTACGACAGTGAATCAAAGAACCGTCGTCTTTTAATAACTAAGTATACAAAACATACAGATCACGTATCAATAAAATGACGTGACATATTGGCTTAAAATTCACACATTTCAAAAATCTATCCATCCATCCCATTAAAAACACATCCATGTTCATCCCACGAGCTTCAAGAATCCATATACACATTTTAAAAATCTAATACAAATAACTTTTACAAATGTAAATTTCAAATCTCAAATGCCCAAATAAACTCTAATAATGTAGATGTATTTTACATAATGATTGTCCTTGAAGAATGAACAATTCTTTAGCGAGCTTGTTAGCCTTCAGGCTTCTTCACTAGATATCATGTTATCATTGTCAATGAAAATGTAAATCATAATCAGTATATATTATCATCACCTAGTTTTGTATACATTAATCACAAAAAGGAGGAACTACAAGACAATGGTGAGAGTAAAAATATCAAATTACCACTCTTGATTGGTTAAATTTTTCTAATATGATGCAAATACTTTTATTGAGTAAGTAATATGATGCAAATAATATAATCAGTATATACTATTATCACTTAGCTTGTGACACAATGATTAAGTTCTCAAATGATTATTACATACATTTGCCACTTGTGCCTCCTGCTTCTGGAGCATGCATGATGCATTACACAAGAGCAAACTTGCAATATGTAGTTTGTTCCTGCAACATTTCCTTCCGCTCATTTTCTTTCCAGAATTTCTGATTTCAATTTTGTATTTAAGTTTCTAATTAACAACCCGTCTATGTTTGTTCCTGCAACAAGGCAAGTTTCTTAAAATGCACTACTTGGGAAGAGAATACTCAACCTTCATACCTTAGTTTCCTTATCCTCTTGTTTTTGTGTTGATTATAAAGCCAGCTGCATATTTTCTATTTTGCGGGCTTACAGAGTAATGATGGGAAACCCAACATAACAGCTAAAATTATAAAGGAATGTATAGAAATTCCACAAGTTTATTAAACTTAAAACTCCCACACGGAATCAGAATGTTAAACTGAAAACTCAATGAACCAACTGGTGAAAACGAAAAGAAGATTACCTTGAAAATCCATACACTATCATAAGCTTCCTGTTATGATCAGTTAAGTCTGCAAATGGTACCAAGTTGCAACCAAATTTTCAGTGGCAACAAAAAGCCAAGGCTCAAGCTAATAAAGTAATGATCAACAACAGAAAGCTTTGGAATGGTTAAGTACCAAAATCGACAAAGATATTGAAAGTAAAGCTTACAATAGAAGCTGATTGATCAAAATGAACTACCATTATATAGCAGGAGATGCAAACAGCAGCTAATGCGGGCAGCATTCGAAACTCAGAGAGAGAGCCCTAACTCCAAATCAAAACGAGGTTGATAAGCAGCAGAATTGGGTAATATTGAAGTTAGAACATGAAAATCAGGGGGAAAAAATAAACCAGAATCATACTACAGACGTGGGAGCCCTAACACCAAATCGAAACTTAGAGATCCCTAATGCGCGACGCCTCCTCGGCCTCAAATTCCACGGCTTCTGTGTCATTCCCTCGCTCGCTTCCTCAGCTTCTCCCTTAACCTCCTTAATCTCATCTCCTTCTCACTCTGAATGCTTCGCAGATTTCTCTGTCACAGAGCACAAAGCGAATGCTAACTGATTCTGCGATGTCCGCGCCGACACGAAAGTACGGACTACCTTTGCCGCCATTCACTTTAGAAGTATCAACAACGGGAAAACATTCCCCAGACCACGCGTCTTCAAGGTTTCACAAAGAAAAATGGAAAGAGAGAAAAATTGAGAGAGAGAGAGAGAGAGAGAGAGAGAGAGAGAGAGAGAGAGAGGACAACCTTTGAGCTAGGGCACATGTGCGGAGTGACAGATGGAATGAAATGGGAAAGAGGGGAGTGAAAGTAAAGTACTATAAAGTTCTTTTGTTTGCCAATATAACGGGGTTGAGCCCCTGTCGTTTTAGGTCATTTTACTTTAGATGAGATCTTTATTCTCCGTCATTCAATTTCATCATTTACTGTGACGGGTCCTACACCCCATCATTTTAATGTAATACCGACGTATTTAATATCTTTTAAACGATGGAGTTTTCAACCATCCTCGTAGAAAGTAGGCCCTATCGTGTTTGTTTTCTTACATTCGTTGTGATAAATCTGATTTGTAGTAGTACATCCTATCCTTTTTGGATCTCTAATGAAACTGAAAACCAAGCTTCTTAGAAGCATGATTAAGAATACCGATCAAAGCTTTCATAGATAGAACAAAAAGATAAGGTGACATTGGATCACCTTGTCTCAATCCTCTACCTCCAGCAAAGTGACCATGGAGGCCTCCATGAATGTTGATAGCATAAGAGGGAGTGGTAACACACTTCATGATCCAATTTATAAATCTGTCAGGAAACCCAATCCCTTGGAGGACCTTACATAAAAAGTGTTAGCTAATATTGTCATATGCCTTCAGAAGGTCAACCTTTACGGTGCATCTAGGAACTTCATTATCTCTGTGGTAACCTCTGAGTAATTCCTAGGAAAGGAGGATATTATCTGCAATATATCTTCAGGGACAAATGTTGTTTGATTTAGACTAATAGGCTTAGGTAAGACAATCTAAAGCCTATTAGAAATCATAGTAGTGATGCATTTGTAAATCAAGTTGCTGTTGGAATCCGCGGTGACGCACGGCGAAAGGCGTGGTGGTGTTTTTAAAAAAAATTATAAAACGATCGCATCGTCGTACCCAAAGATGAAAACTTTCTATTTGAAATTTTTTTCAATATCAAACCCATTATATATTTATTTATTAAATTAAAAACATACGTGGATATAAAATATATCTCTTGTAGTCCAATCAACCGTCTTTACAATACAACGATCTTGCTATCCCACAAACATAGATTTTGAGATCCACACCATGATCTTCCAAACCAGTCCTAAAAAATAATAGAACATGTGTGAGCACGTAGAAAATATCAAAAATACTTTTCAGTCTCTAGATGTATTCAGCACATAAGATCTAGAGATTTTTTAGAAGGATTAATTTATGAGACAACTCTGATCGAAAAATAATTAAAAGTTCTTCACAGAGTTTTTTTTATTAACTTTTAATCTCAGATAGTTTCACCCCTAATTGAAACTTTGTTATAAGCGCATTCAAGTCAATAGAATAATATTAATATATTTTTTAGATAATGGCATATCAGATTTTTGTAAGGATTTATATAAAATAATAAATCAATTACAATTGAAGTGGGACCCACTATAATTGTACAATACTACAGTGACACACTACACTATAGTGTACCGTGAGGAGTCATAGTGTCTCGCGACACTGTAATCAGATAAATATCTAGATCTTAGCTAATTCTAAAATAAACTTATCGGATCATCTCTATCAACTAACTTATCTGTTAGTTCAAATAACAGATTTAATTGATTCAAAATTTGAATTATTATCTCATAATAATTAAGCATTATCTAATCTCATAAATTAGATATTTTGTCTAACTTATCGATTATATAAAATTAATCAATATTATTATTTAATGATAATTTCTGAAAATTATATTAAAAATTCAATTAATTAATCATATATAATTATCTCATAAACTGTTTACTTAATTCAAGTGATTATTTAGTATTTCTAAATTACAACCTTTAAAAATTAGAAATAATTACAAAGAGGACTTCAAGAATGTATATTTCTGAAATAGCTCATTTTTGACCAGAGGTCCAACTTCGTAATCTTAAAGCTTTGATCAAAACCCTTTTAATTAGGATAAACGATATTTCCTAATTAAATAATCTCATTAATTATCTATTTAAAATTATTTGAATTTTGATAGTAAAAAATAATTTGATGACTCAACAAACTTGGGTCAAGTCCAATCAACTAATTAATTTTAATTTAAAAAATAATTAAAATCGATAATTATCCTTTTAAAAATCAAATTTCAAAATTTTAAATTCAAAATTTTGAAAGTTCAAAATCAAATTTTAAAATTTAGAAGATAATGATAGGATTTGGGTTTTCGCGACACATCGCAGGGATATGGTAACACGGTATCATTGTTTCTATGAAAATTCACTTGCAATAACAATAACTACCCTCTGAAGATAGGACTCTCCCACCACCGCCCCTATCAACCACTGTCACTAGCGCCATCAACCACCGTCGGCGTCCTTAACGATGGTGCCAGCACCACCGGCGACGCGGATGCCGATTTTTTTGATGGCACCGGTGCCGAAAATTCAATTTCTGGTTCTGGCACCAGAATTCCTTATTATTTCTTCCTCGTTGTCTCGTACGTTGTTCGTCATTTCACGATTGAAATTTTACAACATGATATTCAAATAAAATTATGAAAATTCCTATGCCCAAAACGACTTACACAAAATCTAAGGAAAAAATAAAGAACAAAGCCTAAACGCAAAAGTCACCATACAATTATCGATTTATCATTAAAATACATTCAAAAACCAAACCATCTATTCATTCATACGTATAAAAAATATGTATATTATGAACAATGCAAGAACACCCACACAGTATTTAATATATAAATATAAAGATAGTTGTGATACCAATTGTTGGAATGTATCAAGAACATTTTTCTGTTTCTAGATGTACTCAACACATGAGATCTAAATATTTTCGAGAAAGATTAATTTGTGAGATAAAACTCTGATCGGAAAATAATTAAAAGTTCTTCATATAGCTTTTGGATTAACTTTTAATCTCTGAGAGTTTTACCCCTATTTGCAACTATGTTCTTAGCACACTGAAGTATATGGAATAATATCAATATATCTTCTGGATAATGGTATATCGGATTTTTTTAGGGATTTACATAAAATAATAAATTAATTACAAATGTGGATTTGAAGTGGGATGCACTATAATTGTACAACATTGCAGTGCCATACGGTACTACAGTGTGCCGTGAGGAGTCACAATGCCTCACGACATTGTAGTGACACGGCACCATTGTAGTGTAGTGAGGCACTACAGCGTGTCATATTCCACTGTAGTACAACATGACACTATAGTAGTCCATGTCAATATCTGATTCAAGATCAGTGATTAATATGTGGTAGTTCAACATTTCACGTGGCAATTTCTGTAAATTTATTATTTATTTTAATCAGATAAATATCTAGATATTAGTTAATTCAAAAACTAATTAACTGATCATCCCTATCAATTAGCTTATTTGTTAGTTCAAACAATAAATTTAGTTTATTCGAAATTTGAATTATTATCTCATAATAATTAAACATGATCTAATTTTATAAATTAGATATTTTATCTCACATATCGATTAACATAAAATTAATATATNATTATTATTTAGTGATAATTTCAGAAACTTACATTGAATAAATCAATTAAATAATTCTTAATTAATTAATCACACATAATTATCTCATAATTATATACTTGCCCCAAAAAATATAATTCATTTTACAAGTCAGTTCTTTTCTCATGTCCTGAAATATTCACACTCTAGATTATATAGTACAGAGGTGACTTAGGGACCATGGACCCATAATCCTAAGCTCAAATAAACCAGATTATTAATTAAACTCTTTAATGAAATAATCTTATTTATTAATTTCATTATTATTCCACCATAAATATGGTATTGCACTCTAAGAGAGTACATAATGTATTTACATAGTATTCTCGTGTAGTCCATTAATATAATCATTTCATGTAATTCTTTCCTCCAATTATTGGTTCGTAAATTAGAACTGGTCAAAAATATCGTTTTACTCTTCTAATTACCTCTTGATCCTTAAGTACCATTAATTCACTAGTGAATGACTAATTTATAATCATATTATAAATTTGAACTCAATAATCATTCAGTTCTAAAATTAACACTTAAGGGAACCATATACGATCGGTTAGGAAAGCTTGGATTCTAAATTTATAAAACCATGTTCCTAGTCATCAATATCAGTCAATCTCCAAAACAAAGTCATTAGTCTGTTTTATAAACAAGCATTAACGAGTGAATCAAAAGATCCAGTAGACATGCATATGAGTTCATGACTATTCAGGATTCGGACTGATCTATACATGATAATCAGATTGATGTGTATTAAATTTTTATGATAAACGTTAAGTTAATAAAGATATTAATCCACATCGGTCCTCTCACATATAATTTTATTATATAAAGTGCATTCACTAAGATGTCTATCAATATCAATGATCTAGACGTAGATCACATGCATTCATAGTGCATAGTGAACCCTACTAGCAACCATTCATTAAAGATTTCATACTTTAATATATTACTGATAATTTTATTCATTATCTATGACTTTAATTATCCCGTACTTATACAAGATCATAGTCTCATTAAAGAATATAAAATTTTCAAATATTTACATAAATTATTCAACAATTATTTAAAAGAATAATTATAAAAAATATAATTTCATTAATTTCATATTAAAAATATCTAAACACTTGCTTTGAGGGCACTATGACCAATAATCTCTCACTTTCCCTAAAGTAAATGTGGCATCTCTCTAAACCCCATATTTCACACATGACCCTCAAACGACTTCGCAGGAAGTGTCTTGGTAAATGGGTCAGCCAGGTTCTAATCCAACGTCATCTCCATAATAGTCAGATCACCTCGGTGTACGATCCAGACGTCAACTTTCGACCATCTTTATTTGATTCAGAATCAGTATATCCATTAAGATTCAGGTCTCCACCTAAATAAAAAACCATATAATTTCTCGTTCATCGAATATACTTAAGAATATGCCTTATTGTAATCTAATGTTCTAAATCAGGATTTGATTGACAAAGACTGATAATTCCCACCGCGTAATAGATGTTTGGTCTCGTACACAAAATGGCATACATGAGAATACCAACAGCTGAAGCATAAAGAACCTTTCTCATATGCTCTTCCTCCTAAGGTGTCTTAGGACATTGCTACTTAGAGATGACAATTCCATGTATGGTCAGTAGTTGAGCTCTCTTAGAATTCTCCATAAAGAATCTTTCCTCCTAATTTGTTCATTCTATCACTTAGGATTTGGATGCCTAGAACATAGCTCGCCTTTCCCAAATCTTTCATTTGGAATTTCTCAATTAACCACTTCTTTACTTTTGACAAAGTGTTTACATCATTCTCAATGAGTAGAATATCGTTTGCATAAAGAACTAAGAAAACCACTCTCTTATCTTTGAGGTATTTATTAACACAAGTTTAATCAACATTTTTCTTGAAGCCATAAGATTTAATAATTTCATCAAGGGTAAGATTCGAAGATCTAGATGCTTGCTTCAATCCATAAATAGATTTAAGCAACTTGTATACTTTTGGATCTTGCCCTTTTTTCACGAACCCTTCTAGTTACATCATATAGATGTTTTCTTCAAGAGAGCCATTCAGAAAAAATTTCTTGACATCCATTTACGATATTTCATAATCTTAACTAGAAAAGATAGATAAAAGGATGTGAATGGATTTTAGTATGTAAACGGGAGACAATGTCTCTTCATAATCGACTCATTTCCTTTGTGTATAGTATTTGGCTATCAGCCCTGCCTTGAAAGTCTCTATTTTTTCGTTCACACCTATTTTCTTATTGAAGATCCATTTACATCTAATGGTGCTGACATTTTCAGGTGGATCTATAAGTCTCCAAGAATCAACTAGGAAACTCCTTGAGGTTGCATCTTAATATTTATCAAATCATGCCAAAGTTCCCTCCCAGCTAAAGTATTAGTAACAACATATACAAATGTGCAAAGAAAGTTCTTTACAAAAGAAACACTAGTAATTTTACAGTCCATAAACTGGGAAGCACATAAAATTACAGTAACAACAAAGATAGAGCCAAAAGTTATCCAAATTCTTCCATTAGGCCTCATCAAATAGCTATAAAGAACAAACCATTCATTAAACACCAGATGAGAGATCTTGTTAAAATTCTTAAATTTAACTCTACTTTCCACCAAATAACATAAACTCAAATTAAAGTTCCTACAAAACTTTCTGATCTCAGAATGTTTAAGGTGGTTATTAAACCCCCTAACATTCTAGGTTGCCTTACTTCTTTACATATAAAACCAGGATGAAGAGGTGACATCTTCACCTTAGAACTCTGAACTTTTTTCTTAGCAGTCTTTTATCTCTCCCTTTGCTTCCATCTTGAGCTTGGAGAGATTTTAGGATGAGGGGATCCAACAGGAGAATTTGGATCCTTACTCTCATGTTAAGTGGGATTGGTAGTATCCCTCTCATTATTTTCCTGAGCTCCTGTCAAACCAACATCCAAGATATTATCTACAAACTCGAGTACAACATCTCCATTAAGTAGATTGTCTTCAACATCATCTAGAGTTTCAGGAAGAGTGGGGAGAACACATGCCTCCCCATCAAGCATAATAGTTGAAGTAGATGGACAATCTTCTCTCAGTTTAGTAACTTCCATATTCGACTTTTATTTTCCCTTGTTAGTAACTCTAACCCATTCTTGCTTTAAAGACTTAATGGGATTTTGTTTTAGAGCATGGGGTTGTTGAGTTTGACAGTTATGTAAAAACACTTTACATGTCTGGAAAATCTTTGGAAGTCCAAGATACTCCACCACAATCTCCGCTTCTTTACCAATACCCTATAGTTCCAAGTAGAAATCCTTGGGAAGTTATGATGAAACATATATCTCAATGTAAACTTTTGTAAAAGAGAGTTCGGAACCACTTGCAGTTACTGCATCATCTAGGCTTTCCCAGGATGCTGCAAATATTATAAATACCTTTTTGGGTCCAAAGAACAGCAGGTATGTTCCATAGCTTGACCCAAATAAGTATTCTACACATTTCGTCTTTTGAAAGCTTCATACTAGGACTCCATTCCTTCAGTCCGAGAGGCTTCCGTAACAAATACCAAGGACCACCTTGTAGCACATAAGCCATTTCATCCTTGCTGAAGAACTTGAAAAAGAGAAACCCTGCCTCATTCTCAGCCACCTCTTTTAAACCTCTCTTATCCCACAATCTATGAGGAGCTTCAGAAACCAGGTTGAAAGCTGTTTTTTTTATCCAAAAAATGACCCACAAGGGTATTTTCCCAAAATTTTAGGCATGCTTAGATGACATCCTCATGAATTTTGAATTTACCAGTCTTAGGATTTTTCTCAGGTTTCAAAGTAGGCATGGAGAAAGAAATCTTTGGCTTCCTAACATGATCAACCCACATAGGCTTATTCTCCTCCATAGAAGTGGTTTTCTCATGCATTTTATCTTTATCTCCCAACGAGAGACTCTTATACACTGAATTATCCAATATAACATTCTTTGAGTTATTAATATCCTTTAAAGCAGAGGGTAAAGGAGGAAATTCCTTTTCTACCTCGAGATAGCCATTGAATTATGTTGCAGGCTCACGAGAATCTTTCCCACAGCTTGACTCGTACATGACAATAATCTCTTTTTCCTTTGTACTTATAATTACTAAATCATTACTTTTTTTCAACATCAACAACGTTGGTACCATGCACACCATTAATATATTTGCTTTCCTCTCCAAGCACAACATTCGATCTAATGTGTAAAGTTGGAGTATTCAATTCTGAATCATTACTCAAAGAAATATCCGCATTAACTTCTTTGACACTATCCTCTACACCATTGGTCACCATTAGAAACCCTAATACACTGTCATTAGAGATTACAAACTATCCAAAACAATTCCTATTTTTTCTTTTAGGAGGTCTCCCTCGTGTCAATCTAGGACCAACTACCTCAAAGCCATCACGATTGTCAGATGGTATTAACTTCTCATGAATCTCCCATGAATGTCAATCAAACCAAGCAAGCTCCTATCCTTTTTCACTTTCATCTTTGCCAGTAAGCTTCACTAGAATGAAACCCTAGCTCCAAATTCAGGTACAAATCCCAAGAAAATCACCATGAAGCACTACCACATTGAGGAAATCTTAGGAGTTAGAAATATAAGCTCTAAAGAAGAGAGAGAGAATAATAATGTGAATTTTCAATACAATAATAGTAGTGCAATTTTGAAACATAAGTAAGTAAGAGAATTGGCGGAAAAAAATTATTTGCAACAGCTGTCAATTTTTTTAAATTGTTAAAATGTTATATAATGTATGTATTTGTACACTGTAGTATTAAATCGTAAGTTGATAATTATACACTAAGAATATAATATCGTAGAAATCACCATTATCAAATATCTTTCCACACCCAAATAAACCACTTCACCATTACTAGCCTCTTCCAACATTCAAACTATTGACGGCTAAATCTCAGAGGCGAGTTAGGCCAGCTATGTGTTTGCATCTATTCTTTTTCCACACCTACAACGACAAAAGGTAAAGTAGGAGGCCAAGATGAGGGGGGTGGACTCATTTTTACCCTTTTGAAACTTAAGTCACTAAGTAGTAAGAGGAAAGAAGAGTAGATAATTAGTTGAAAGTTGTTGCTTACCTTTCACCATAGTGTCCCACCTATTTATAGTGTGAGTTTTTTGATTGGGGCTTGAGAAATTGTACGAATTATTCTCATCCCTCCAATAGCATTTCACCTTACTTTGTTACTATAATAGGGTGTTGCTCTAAAGTGCTTCCAGTCCTTTTCCCTCAGCTCATTGGTGCAATAGAAGTACGATATGATAATGGCTGATGTTGTAAGCCAGTCAGACTTGTTATTGCACTAAGATGTAGGGGTTTAGAGCTCAACCATTGGCTCCTTAACATTAAATGTGTTGCCATGGCCAGGCTATTAGTACTTGATTCTAGGTCTCCGGTACTATGTTACTCGCGTCGACTTCTAATTGGTTAGGACATTATCAAAGTGGTCGATGACACACTGCATCATCGATGGGATTCATGCCATGGCCAATCCCAGACTGCTACGATGAGGTTCATTCGGCCTTAGGTTCCCTTCTCTTAAGAGTCTTGTACTGACTTATGAATTTCTAATGACCTGCTTTGGCCTAGGTAGTCTTAGAAGCTAATGATGCCTTGTCTTCTCTAAGGTGACATTCTGTTAATGAGCCCTCTTAGCTTCAGATTAGGTGCTTGTTTGCTCATTACCAAGACCTTTTCTTTTATTTGCGCGCCCTGACATGCATTGAGCTTGGTATAAATATCCAGGCTTGTGGCTTTATTAAAGGGGCCCTCAACACTATGCTAGGGTATTTTGCTTCATGAGAGCCTCGATAAAATGCCAAGGCTTCCATCTTTGAGTCGAGGCCCCTTGCCTTGAGAGCCTCGGTAAAATGTTGAGGCTTCCATCTTATCGCCAAGGCCTCTTGCTTTGAGAACCTCAGTAAAATGCCAAGGCTTCCATCTTTGAGGCCTCAACAATATGCTGAGGCCTCTTGCCTTGAGATAAAATGCTGAAGTTTCCATCTTTGAGGTCTCAACAATGTTCTGAGGCCTCTTTCCTTGAGTGCCTCGTTAAAATGTCGAGGCTTCCATCTTTGAGACCTCAACGATATGTTGAGGCCTCTTGCCTTGAGACCCCTCGATAAAATGCTGAGGCTTCCATCTTTGAGGCCTCGACGATATGCCGAGGCCTCTTGCCTTACGAGCCTCGACAAAATTCATAGCCTTTTATTTTAGGGACCTTGGCACAATTGCTGAAGCTCTTTTATTCTCGCATTGCCTTGTTTATGTCAAGGTCTTTAAGTGATTATTTCATTTGTACTGGGTACCTCGTCCTAGGTACTTGTGTACCTCATCCTCGGCTCTAAGGAGGACCTCATCCTTGGACTCTTTTATAATGCCCGGAAATTGGATATAACACAAACAAACCCATTCAATGGAAACCATACGGTCACCTCAATTTCTAGCTGTGAGGGATCTCCAAAGTTGAATTCTATAAATTGGTTCAAAAGAACGATCAAAACCTTCATTAATTGAGTAAACAATAATGATCGGAAAAAATACTGAGAGATAGAGAAATCGTGACATAGATGGAGAAATCATAGAAACTGCGGTTAATAGAACTTGAATTCTAGAGAAAATTGAAGAGATTGAAGATGATAGTGAAGAAATTTCATTCTCTTGTTGTCCTTTTCTATGGTTTTCATTCGGTGATGTTCGAAGTAGATGGAGAAAAGAAAAGTCACGAGAGTGAAGAAGAGAGAATGAGTCCCCCCCTCCATGGCGGTATGAAGTGAGAGAAAGATGGAGAGGGAGAATGATGTAAACAAGCTCAAAATTCGGCCATTAATGCAAACCCATTTTTTGGGTCACTTGCAAAAAGCCTTAAAAAGTGGCCTATTCTAATTAATAATTAATATATATATGTTTAATTAATAATTATGTCTAATTTTTAATAATATATGTTTAACTTATTAAGTTTTTAATAATTTATGTCTAATTTATATATGCATATTAAAATATGGTTGTAATTGGTTCGAACCAATTGCATGTTTATTATAAAATATAATCGAACCGAAAATTCAATTACTTAAATTAACCGAATCAATTACACTTACCATAGAAAAAAATAACTGAATCGATTTGGTTCATAAAAATTCTACACATCCCTGTTCACGTGGCAGTGTTAAGAGCCCATTATCTATTATCAAAGTCAATTAAGTTGAATAGTGTCATAGAGAACCCATCGTAGACCTTGATATTTCTTGTAGACTATTCTCTCCTTCTGTAATTTAACCTGTCATACGATAATGGGTCACCGGAAAAGTTATCAACCTAAGAGAAGGACAGATAAAGGACAGAAAGTTGCTTTGACTAAAGACGCTCTTGTGGCTATTTATGTTTTATCAGAAGATTATGCTAATGAAACTATGGGTACAAGGTCACGAGATGCCATTCTAAATCTTCACGTACAATTTTGGGAAATGCTGCTGCTGAAACAGTAAGTTCAAGTTTGAATATCTCACCGCGCTCAAGTCCACTAGCCCAGTCTGCCTCCTCGTCGAAGGTGGTAAGGCGTTTGATGGCTGAGCTTGAACAAGTAGTTACCAAGATGAGGAATATTATGGATTTCAGGTACGGTTTAGAACTTATGTTGCTTAGTAGAGCAGAACTCTCTGATGCACTGCTGGAGAAAGTTGTTGACGTATGTCCATTTCTTCATTTGTTTCCTGTTTGTAGTTCCTTAATTGATATTGATATCCTTTATCCGTCAGAATATGATTTGTGTTGCTACTGCATTGGTGAACACGTCTCATTGCGAGGACGAGATCATGGCTGATGTTCAGGATTTATCTCACAGGGTGTTATAAGATTATAAGAGCATAGAGGCTTTCAATAATCTTCTATAAGATGAGTACATTAAAGGATATAATGTCGCCTCGCCACTGAAGATAGGAAAGATTTGTAACTCTAGATCCTTTCGTTTGGTTGTCTGTTATTTTCATTTATACTCATTGTTTTTATTATTTTCTTTATCTCCAAAAACATTGTGTCCCACACACTTATCTTGTTAAGTTTTGTTTTAATGTTTTAAGGGCTATTTGTTTCGTGCATGCTCTAATCTCTTGTTTGGTTCTTTTACTCTTGCATTCTCTTAAAACAGTTTATTTTCTGGTATAATAGTATTTACCATAGCTAGGCTATTTTTGAAAAAAATAATCAAAAATAGCCTTAAGTATGAAAAACAACAAAACTAACCACTTAAAGGGTGACACGCTTCTCAAAAATAAATTTTGACGTTAAACAAAAAGTTCGGTAAAAAAAGTGACAGATAAGATAATATATTTAATATATACTATATATATATATTAAATATGTTATATATTATATATAAAATATCTATTATATTGACATTTTATAATTTTATGAAATGTATGGTATTTTTAAAACATATATGTTATATATTTAATATATTTATGGTATGTATTAAATAGTATATTACACATTAGTTAAGTTGGAGATAATAAGAATATTAAATGATATTTTATCATGTAGTTATTGTATATATGCAATATTATTTTATAATAAATGTAATTACATTATACAAACGCTGCTTAAAATATTAAATTTTATTAATACAAAATTAATATGAACATACTCATAATCTCATACAGAGAGAGACACACTGATATATTTTTAGCTAAAATATTAATTGATTCATTAAATTAACTAATTTATTAATTTAATTAATTAATTAAATTAACTAAAATAATAATCAATCAATCAATTATTTTTATTGTTTGAGAAAATGTGATAAATGGGAAAGAGATAATAAATTGATGATTTAAGGGAGATGAGCGGGCCTCGGTGGGGAAGGGGAGTAGGCTGGGTGGGGAGGACTGAGAGGTGAGAAGTTGGAAGGGTTTTCATCAAGAATGGGCAATTCTTAAGAAAAAATACATAAATAGCCCAAAAACAAACATAAATAAAAAATAACCACCAACCTGTCAAAGCCCATTTATCCAGCCCAACCCCTGCTAACCGGCCCAATCTCTTCCTTCCATTTTCCAACTTCTCACCTCCTAGCCCTCTCCACCCAGCCCACTCTCATCCCCTCCCACATACCCCTCCCACCCGGCACCCAACCCGCCACCCTCCCCCACACACGCACCCAACCCGCTCCCCTCCCTTTAATCACCAATTTATTATATCTTTCCCATTTATCTCATTTTAAAATAATAAAAATAATTGATTGATTAATTATTATTTTAGTTAATTTAGTTAAATAATTTAATTAATCAATTAGTTAAATTAATGAATCAATTAATATTTTAGTTGATTACGGATCTAGGTACCGGCCCATCTACCACTATCGTCCCACATAATAACATCAAAACAATTAGATGTTGAAAAACATATGAGTATGTCTCTCTTTATGTGAGATTATGAGTATGTTTGTATTAATAAAAATTAAGATTTCAAGCAACGTTTGTATAAATGTAATCACAGTTATTACAAAATAATATTGTATACATACAATAAATACAAAAAAATATCATCTAATATTCTTATTAGCACAAATCTGACTAATGTAAAATATACTATTATTTACATACTATAAATATACTAAATATATAACATATATATTTTAAAAATACCATAAATTTTGTAAAATATAAAATGTCAATATAATATATATTGTATATATAGTATATATCATATATACTATCTTCTCTACCACTTTTTTTACCGAACCTTTTTGTTTGTCAAAATTTATTTTTTGAGAAGCATGCCGCCCTTAAGTGGCTAGTTTTGATGTTCTTCATAGTTAAGGTTATTTTTTATGATTTTTTTTTTAAAAATAGCCTAGTCATGATAAATACTAAAGTTAGAAAGGGGAAGGAGGAGATTGGGCTGGGTGGCAGGGGATTGGGCTGGAGAAACGGGTTTTGACAGGTTGGTGGCTATTTTTTATTTATATTTATCTTCGGGCTATTTATGTATTTTTTTCTTAAGAATTATCCTTCTTGATGAAAGCCCTATAAGTAATCTATTTACTTTTGGGTCATCAACAACTATATATTTTTGAGAAAATGGCATGTGTAGTCCACTTTCTAGATAGTAAGTTAATAAATGAACATTTTTAAGACACTAAGCAAAAATAGGTCATTAAAAAAACCTTTCCTTTGAAATAGATAGTACCTTCCAAAATTACCCCCAAAGCCCTCTTTCTCCCCAACAAAGCACTCATCTTTTAGACTTTTACCGCAAAAAAACTCTCAATATCCAAAAATCACCAATTCTCCAACGTAAAACTCTTAGTTTCAAGTTCTCAATTTTATGAAATAATTTAACTGAAATTCACCAAATTCTCCAATATAAACTCTCAGTTTTATCGAAATTCATAAAATTTATCATTTTTCTAAAAAATCTCAGTTTCAAATATTTACTCCTTAGTTCTGTGATATATCAAAAATTTGTTATCTTCATCCATAAGCATAAAAGTTTATCTTCTATTGGAGAAGAAGCTACAATTTGCTTTTCCTTTCATTAGAAGCCATTAACAAAAAACCCTGAAGGTGGAAAATGTATGAACTTTCCAGAAATTATGTTTTAATTTCTATTTTTTGGTGAAAGCAATTAGAGTTTGAAGGTGAAAAGAAAATACTATTTTTTATTAATATAAGAAGAACATGCAAATGAAGTTTAAGTTATAATTTTTCAAGTTTAATGTCATGAGCATTTCAATTTGAAGATCTGATTTTTCTGGTTTTTAACACTTTTATTCGTGAAACTAATTTTGTAATCTGTTAGTGAAAATTTATGAGAAATTACATTGATTGTTATCTATTGATGAAATTGACGAAAAATCTTTTATTTTGATTGAAGATTATGATTAATAGAAATAGAAGTAAATCTTTTATTTTGTCAGCGAAATTTTACGTGAATGGTAAACTAGGGATAAAAAGTTATCAAAAATTTAAAAGAGCCATTAATTTAGTCCTATAATTTTTTGGCCATATATTAACTTGATAGTAGAAAAGTGGTCTATACACTATGATTTATATATATGTTTTGTCAATAAGCCATCAACAACTATAATTTGGGAAAAGAAATGACTCACTTAGGGAAATATGGAATTTTTGAAAAATAAGAAAGAGAAGGGCAGAAAAAAAATTGTATTTGCAAGAATTGCTAATATATTTTGTAATTGTAATTTTTTTTACAAAACTAAAAGATTTTATATACATGTGTACTATGGTAGATAAAAATATATCATGGGTACATATTTATATACCATGATATATTTTAATATTCCATCAATATACCATAGTATATTTTAATATACCATCAGTATAGCATACTATATTTTAATATACCATCAGTATATCATAGTATAAATGTAATATATTTTTATATATCATCCGGTTCCATACCTCTTCCCACACCCAAACATGTTCTTTCATTCTTCTTCATCTATCTCACTTGAAAAACCAGAAACTCAGAAATCAAAACCACACAATCAAGAAACTTTAGAATTTTTTCGTAGTAGAACCACGACCTTAGAATGCAAGGATCTGAAGCTCCCCTCCTCTTCATGACATTCCAAAAATGGTTTCGTTCATTTTTTCTCATCAACCAGATTTGAAATTATTTTAATGACGACTTTAGAACTCAATCGTTGATTCTCCGTACCATCACACCACGCAGGCGATAGAGAAGCATGGAGAAAATGTAAGAGAGAAGAAAGAGGTAGAGAGGGGCGCACGATAGAGATAGAATAAAAAGGCAGAAAATGAGGGAAAGATCGTGAGAGAGATGACAAAGGGAAAGAAGAAAGAACAAAATTAGTCATTTGTGCAAATAATAAACTTTTGGACCATTTAACCAGGCCTTTCAGGCCAAATGGTTATATGTGAGGTTTCCAACCTCAAGATCAGGAGTTCAAATCTCATGTATTATCATCCTCTCCTTGAAAAAAAATTAGACCATTTTTTAAAAGAGTTAAAATAATTGGCTTATAAACAAATTTCCCAAAAAAATCCTACTAAATAGAAGTTTTCATACTGAGCAATTATTTTTGTTTTCACAGGAATATATAATTTTGAGCGTCACCTCATTGCATGCTCAATATAATTATCTGTATAAACAAAATAACACTTATTTAGTGTTTTAGATTATGCAGTGTGCTATTTACTGGGTTTCAGTTTTCAATCTTTGTTTCAGGGATTTGATTGTGCTTTCCTTCGAAGATGCAGTTGAAAATGAATCATTCGCTCCATTTTCCATATATATCTCATTTCATCGCCAATTTTACAGTTTCTATTTTGTTCAATTTCTCTATTGTTTTTCATGTTCTATTTACAGTGGAGAAGATTGCTTTCTTCTAAAGAATTTGGTTCATTATACTTACCATCATTTAATCTCCAAAATAACCCATTGTTTATGCTCTCACAACCATACAAAAATGTTTTTCTGAACATAGGAGCTTCTAGCTATAACCCTTAAGAGGAGACGAGGAAACAAAGTTATTCTTCATATACTTTTTCCTGAGAATTTGAATCTAAAGTGAGTCTCCATGACAATGAACTCCCCATCCCAATTTAGCAAGGAGAGCCATATTGCAAAATCTCATTTTCCAAAGGCTTAGAACACCTTTAGATTTGGGCGAGTAGAGACAGTCTCCAAGTTAATTAAGTGAACTTTGTTTTACCAGGAGGGTCTCCCCAGAGAAAACTACAGTTCTACTGATCCAACTGATCACAAATAGATAACACTAATCTACATGTTTGCATGGAGTAGAGGGGAATCATAGCCGTGACAAACTGGATAATAGTCAATCTTCTTACCAAAGTGATGTTCCTCGATTTCCACCTCGAGAGCTTATGTTGGACTTTATCAATAATGTGTTGGAACTTCAACTTTGTAATCATATCATGATCAAGGGGCACCCCAAGATATTGACCCAAATCATTAGTTAAGGCCATTCCACAAGTATCAGAGATGATACGAGCTTTCCTTCTACGAATGTTAGAAGAAACAAGAACCTTGGACTTACTAGGATTTTTTTCTCCCGAGAGATCATAAAAAGGAGTTCATAACATTTTGAATAATCTTTTCTTGATGAGGAATTGCTTCACAAAAAAAATGAGGTCATCAGTAAAAATAAATGTGAGAAAGAAAATACACCCTCGGAGAGTCCGATAGGTTTCCAACTTACTTTATTAGCTGATCAATAATCATGTGGGAGAGGCGTTCCGTACATAAGACGAAGAGATAAAGAGATAAAGTGTTTCCTTGGTGTAAACCCTATGAGGCTGAAAAGGAAAAAGCATTTCACCATTCTAAAGGACAGAGAGCTCCGTGGAAGAGACATAATACATGATTAGCCATATAATGTTTTCAGGGAAAATAAAGTATGTCAGAGTATCTTCTAAAAAGCTCCAATTAACTCAATCATAAGAGTTTTCAAGGATAAATCTTCGAAGCCATGAGACCCCTTTTATCCTTGCAACGAAGAATGACATGCATGGGTTCTTGGGCAAGCTTATGTAGGTATTTACTTTGGAATAGTTAATGCAAAGTTGTTGTTGTTAAGGACTCCATGTCGTGGCTTCTTATCGGTGAATTTATTGATATTAGATTTTATTCTAAGAAGTTTGGAGGTTCTGATATTCATGTTTCTCGTAGCTCTGCGTTCAATGCTATGATTGATTTTTGTCAACTTATGGAAGTGATTCGAATGGCCACTCTTTCACTTTGACTAACAGTCATGATTTCCCCCCACACTATTATGGAATGATTGGATAAAGCTCTTTATTATGTAGACTGGCTCAGTATTTATATAGGTGCCTTGATTTTTCATTTACCTCGCACGCATTCTGATCACAATCCTATTCTATTAGACACAATTGTAAGTCTTTTACCTTCTAGACATCTCAAGCCCTTTCGTTTTAAGGCATCGTGGCTACGCCATAGTGATTTCAATAATATTTTGAGAGATTCTTAATCAATGGATGATAAAGATTTATTTAGCTCCATTAATACTTTTACAAGGACCGTCAAAGAGTTTTTGGTAACATTTTCAGGAGGAAACGTCATATTTTGGCTTGACTTGATGGTATTAAGAAAAAAATTCATATTGCTTAAACTTGAAACTAGATACTTCCATGATCTCGACCTCATTGGTTCCAGAATTCTAGAACCCAATAGTTGCAAGATGGGAATAGGAACACTCATTTTTAAAATCTTAGCCTTGATTGTTGATGGGCTTCATTGGTGTGTTGATCCCTCTATTCTTAAGGCTCGTGTAAGGGGTTATTTTATTCAGAACTTCAGTACGGATAACTAAGTCAATATTTCGAATAATATGACCTTCTTTCATCATTCTTTCGACCACGAGGATAAGGATCATCTAGGTCGCCCTTTTGTTATTATTGAAATTAATGTAGCACTTATGTCTATGAAACCGTTGAAGGTTCCTGGTCTTGATGGTCTCTGTGTGTTTTTTTATCAAGAAAACTATAGGGTTGTTGGTAAATCTATGTTTTATTTAACTTCTCAGGCCCTCTTCAATGGTTATTTTCCTAGTGAGGCAAAGAAAATGTTGGTTGTCTTAATTCCTACGGTTGATCGCCCTGATAGAACAAACTAGTTATGTCCCTTTTTTGTCCGTGCTGTTAGAATTGTGCCCTAAAAGCACTGAAATTCTATTAGATTTATGAGATATTTAATTCTATTTAATAATAAATATTTTTTTCTTATATTATGTTTAATATATTCTTGTAATAGGTCTACAAGCATAATAATACTTGGTTGATGAAGCCATATATAGTTTAGCTCATGAGAACAATGTATTTAACTAAGAGTCATTTATGACTTGTGAAGTTGGGCACTTTGCTAAGAGAATAGTGTAGTACATTAATTCTTTTATGTAGAGTGACTTACTTTGGTCACTAGGTGGAGTACTTAGTTAATTTACTAGTACATTTAGAATGCATTGAAAGGACTAACGAGTCTGATTTTCAATAAATTATTATCAAATAAAAATCATGACTCATTGCTATTATTTTATGAGTGCTCTCAATCTTGATAGAGTTATGAGCTCATATTTAATAACTTAATTGTTTTGATCTACTATGAATGAGACTCTATGAGTCAACATATTCTATAGGTTGAATGATTGAGTTATTAGATAGTGAGTCCATAGATTCTCAATAGTAGAATCCATGGACATTTTTAATTAAGCGACATAGTACCTCTTAGGTAATTTATTTATATGGTCACATAATCTAAGCACTTAGTATCTCTTGTAGAGTACTAGAGATTTGATAATTTTACTTGAGACGTCAAGTTTGAAAATTATCATAGTTGATCGGTAAAATGAATTCGGAACCTAAGGATACAAAGATGTTTATAAATACTAGGTAGATGTTAATTAACCTAATTATGCACAATACTATATTATGGAGGGACATTTAATCGAATTGGGTTGCTAAATATTAGGTTGGCTAATAACCTAATGTCACTTAGTAACCCACAATAATAAAAACTCACGTAATTTAAAAAATTAAGTGGGAGCGGGATTCTTAATGTTTCGGTCTCCATAATTGGATCATAGTAAGGTTGTAATAGCCCAAAAATTTATCCAAAATTCCTTTATATAATTTATGCAAACAAACTCACGAAAGCTCAAGCAATTTTTTTTTACGATCGTTCAAAAAAATTTCTTACAGAGATCGCTAGCCAACTTCAGTTAGAACTCACCACCACACCCAGGAAGAACAGAGATTATCCGTCGATAAGTTGTTAGTTTGCAGGGTACATACAAGTGACATTCTCAGGAGTACCATTTTGCACCTTCGTTGAGGTGGAACCAATTACACTAATGCCTTCTCACATAACTAACCAAAGCATATTCACAAACCCTCTCCTTAAGGACGAGGTAACATATACAGAGATTTGGTGGGTACATGACTCTAACGGCACTATACTTTACATTCTGTGCTCAAACAATATTCTGTCATATATATTATAACACATTTCAACATCAATTTCAGAAATCATTGAACACAACATCTTTTAGAGTATAGTACAGCAACACAATGAAAACATCACAAAATAATAATCAAACAAGGAAGAGAAAATCAGAGTTAGAACCACATTTTTCAGACACGACAAAGCAACCATATAGTTACATATGTAAGATTTCACTTACTTGATCACCAGCAAAAGAAATACGAAAGTTAAACTCCTGAAAAAATAACACTATTTATATTCATTACAAAATTATAACCCATAAACTGAAAGTAACACTAAGCACAAACTCGGTAACAACTAACACAACTTAAACTAGGATTCTCTAAAAATTCTAGATTCATACAGGATGTGACCCTGAGTGTACTAGGGTTTTTCAAACAAATTTTTGTGAAAATATGATGTCGTTTATGTATGAAGACATGAAAATCAAATCGTTACGAAAAACTGTTTTTCTCGAAGTGAAACAGTAACATTCAAAAATATAAATCAGCAAGCAAATCTCATAAAAGCTTTTGAAACTTTACAGATTTACTAGAGATACATCTAAAATAATTATGTAAAATGTTCCGATCAATCCGAATTTATATCAGTACCGAAACAAATCCTAAACTTGAATATCAAAAAGTGTTCTCCACTCAACAAGACAGAAATTTTGAAAATTCATATAAATTCGTAGAAATCAAGTATTTATGTAATATTTTTTACAGTATGTGAGACAATATGTTATGAATCTATCATAAAAATTTCAGATTCAAAATATATCGTTTGACTTTCAAAACGTGAAGTCAAATTCACAGTGCCCAGAAAAATCTGAAAATTTCAGTTTTTTATGAAAAAATAATATCTTTTTATCGAAACGTTTCTCTCTTATTGAAAACAATTCAAGAGACTTATTTGAAGATAAAAGATGTTAAAATTCAGCATTTTTCAGATCTAAGAATAAGTCCTGTGAATCTAACGAAGACATTATGTTGAAAGCAAAACAAAGATAGCAAGGGTTTATACCGAAAACGTGATACTTTTTCTAAAACTTGATCGATCGAAGCTTCTCCCTTCAAGCAATTATGGTTTTAAAAATATGAAGGAGGAGGAAATTTTCGTGCTATTAAGAGAGAGAGTGGAAGTTATGGAGAAACTAGGGCAACAATAATCATAACAACCCTTTAAATATCAAACATCAATTATGTTTAAATAAGATAATATGATAACACAAAAATCTTGTAAAATCAGATCTTTAAATTTGAAAATCAAATTTGAATGGAATAGAACTAACTCAAAACAATATTAAAGCGAAGGAAAATTTCGGTCCATCATAGTTTCAAATTAAATATCAAAGTGAATTACCTGCTCGGTACAATAACACGGTTATGTTTTCCCCTTCTAATAATCGTTGGGTTCCATTCTAATCGGACGTCTACAATTCGGGTCCAATAACATTCTTCTTATAAATCTTGTAGGATATGGGGAGAAACTAGACTCCGCGTCAGAAATATCTCCATCCTCAACAATAGATCCGTAATCTTTGAAATACTCATGGCTAAGACAGACACACAAATCATTAAGAGAGTGCATATCAATAGTGTCAATACTAAACCTTGTCATAGACACACCACAAACCTAAGTTCTAGCACATACTCTTTAAATTCAGAAAAAATTTCCATAAAATAATTTCGTCAAAAGACTTAAAATTTTCTAAAAACGTTTAGTAAATACTTTGTCTACAGCCTGAAAATTTATCATAATTCCTTTATATAATTTATGTAAACAAACTCACGGAAGCTCGAGATTTTTTTTTAAAACTAATAGAACTGATAATTTAACTTAAACAAAGTTTGATTTATTACTAAATTTTTGAAACGTCAAATAACAACTTATTTCTAGTCATAACGTCTGTCGATAGAATATAAGTAAAAATAAATAAACTTTAACAAAGTAACATAAACTCTTATTGTTTGTTTTCAAAAGTACGACTCGGACTTGGTCACGTGCCAGAGACTTTAGACTTCATCCGTAACGAATGCATGTTCTTCATATGAAAATTTTAAAATACAATGGAGTGAGTATAAAAATATATTTAGTAAGTAAAATAATACGTACATAACTTCACACAAACGCAACACATACATTGCATATTAGAGTATACTTACAGAGTTTTACATAAACACTTTCCATTCATTCAGATTGTTCAAAACTTTTCTTACAGAGTTCGTTGAGGTAGAACCAATTGCACCAATGCCTTCTCACATAACTAACCATAACATATTCACAGACCCTCTCCTGAAGGACGAGGTAACATATACAGAGATTTGTTGGGCACATGGTTCTAACGGCACTATAATTTATATTTTGTGCTCCAACAATATTCTTTCATATCTTATAACACATTTCAACATCAATTTCAGAAATCATTGAACACCACATCTTTCCGAGTACAATACAACAACTCAATGAAAACATCACAAAACAATAATCAAACAAGGAAGAGAAAATCAGAGTTAGAACCATATTTTTTAGACACGGCAAAGCAACCATATATGTAATATTTCACTTACCTGATCGCCTGTTAAAGAAATATGAAAGTTAAACTCCCGAAAAATAACACTATTCATATTCAGTACAAAACGATAACCCATAAACGGAAAGTAACACTAAGCTCGGACTCGGTAACAACTGACACAACGTAAACTAGGGTTCTCAAAAAATTCTAGATTCATACAAGATGACCCTAAGTATACTAGGATTTCTCAAATAAAATTTCATGAAAATCCGATGTCGTTTATTTATGAAAACATGAAAATCAAATCGTTACGAAAAATTGTTTTCTCTAAGTGAAACAGTAACATTTGAAAAATATAAATCAGCAAGAAAATCTCAACAAAACTTTTTGAAACTTTACCGAATTTATATCTATACCGAAATAAATCCTAAACTTGAATATTAAAAACTTTTTTCCTCTGAACAAGACATAAATTTTGAAATATCATATAAATTCATAGATATCGAGTTTTGACCTAACTTTTTTATAGTATTTTTATAGTACGTGCGTCAACATGTTAGGAATCTACCATAAAAATTTCGGATTCAAAATATATCTTTTGGTTTTCAAAACGTGAGGTCGAATCATAGTACCCAGAAAAATCTGAAAATTCTAGTTTTATGAAAATCGTATTTTGTTTATCGAAACGTTTCTCCTTTATTGAAAATGATTCAAGAGACTTATGTGAACATAAAATGGTGTTAAAATTCAGCATTTTACAGATCTAAGAATAAAACGTGTGAATCTAACGAAAACATTATGTTGAAAGCAAAACAAAAACAAAAGTAGCAAGGGTTTATACCGAAAACGCGATACTTTTTTCAAAACTCGATCGATCAAACCTTCTCCCTTAAAGCAATTAGAGTTTTAAAAATATGAATGAGGAGGAAATTTTCGTGCTATTAAGAGAGAGAGAGTGGAAGTCATGGAACAACTAGGGCAAAAATAATCATAACAACCCTTTAAATATCCAACATCAATTAGGTTTAGATAAGATAAGATGATAACACAAAAATCTTGTAAAATCAGTCTTTAAATTTGGAAATTAAACTTGAAAGAGATAGAACTAACTCAAAACAGTATTAAAGGAAAGAAAAATTTCGGTCAATCATAGTTTCAAATCAAATATCAAATGGAAGATTTGAAAATTAAAATGTTCAATCAAAAGAGAACTCTTAGCTAAGAGTAATAACAGCTAATCATAAACATATGATAACATAACACTATAATCTCCTTCAAGGAGATGACATGGCCGGCCAACACAAAGGTAAAGAAATAAAATAGCATTAAAAATCCAATAAAAATCATAACCATTAAAAGAATCAATCAACATTCCAAACATACTACAACTATAAAAACACAAAATCACACTTAATCACATACACATAACATAAAAAATAATGCATGCATCAAATTAAAGTAGAAATACGTGTAGGAGGGAAAATGACCAAAATGCTCCAAACCTTAAGATAAGCTGAACAATAGGGGTGTGACATCCTCCCCTCCTTATAAAAATTCTCGTCCCTGAAAATTGCTAGAGTATGATCTTAGAAAAAGTACGGATATAGGGCTCTAAATTCTTCCTTTCGTTCCCAAGTGACTTCTTCCACTTGATGATTTTTCCAAAGTACTTTGGGCAGGGGGATCTCCATAGTGTGTAACACTTGTGTCTTTCGATCTAAGATTTGAATCAAAATTTCTTCGTAAGATAGATCTTTCCGTAACTGGAGTGGCTCACAACTCAGGATGTGCGACGGGTCTAGAATGTACTTCTGTAACATAGACACATGAAACACATCATGTATTCTTGTCAAAGTTGGGGGTATGGCTACCCAATATGCAATAACTCTAATTCACTCCAAAATCTCGAAAGGTCCTATGAAACGAAGACTAAGCTTACCTTTCTTCCCACGCATAACTCCTTTGACTGGTGCAATCTCCGACTGCAAATTCCAAGCATTTCCTATGTACATCAGCATAACTCTTCTGGTGACTTTGAGCGGTTTGGATTCTTTTCTGAATTTCACCAATGTCTTCATTAGCTTGCTGAACCATTTTTGGAGCAAGCAATTTCCTATCACCAATTTCTTCTCAGTGAATTGGAGATCGACATTTTCTCCCATATAATGCTTTAAAGGGCGCCATCCCAATTATTGCTTGATAACTATTATTATATGAAAACTCAATCAGTGGTAACTTGTCCCTCTAGTTCCCTTGAAAATATAACACACATGCCCGTAGCATATCCTCGAGGGTTTGGATGGTTCGCTCTGTCTTCCATCCGTCTGAGGGTGAAAAGTCATGCTGAAATTCAGTTGGGTACCTAAGGCCTGTTGAAGACTTCGCCAAAATCTGGAAGTAAACTTTGAATCACGATCTGATACTATAGATACATGTACCCCATGGAGTCTAACAATCTCCTTAATGTATAACTTTTCCCAATCCTCCACTGAGAATGACACTCGCCCTGGTAGAAAATGAGCAGACGTAGTCAAACAGTTGACTATAACCCAAATGGCATCAAAACTTCTTGTAGTCTTTGGTAAACCCACTGCAAAATCTAGCGATATATGCTCCTATTGCCATTCTAGGACCTTTAGAGGTTGCAAGAGACCAGAAGGACGTTGGTGTTCAGCCTTAACTTATTGACAAATCAGACATTTCTCCATAGACTTTGCCACATCTCCCTTCATATTGTTCCACCAAAAACGCTTGCATAGGTCTTGATACATTTGTACTACCCGGGTGAACCAGGTAGGGAGTAGAATGGGTTTCTAAGAGAATCTCCCTTTTTAACTCATCACTCAGAGGTACAATGACTCTGTTATTGAATTCAAGTATTCCGTCTCGAGACAATGAGAAGCCTTTCCTTTTAGCACTCTCAATCTCCGATGTAATCTTTACTGAGGAAGGGTTTTCAATCTGTGCATCATGCATCCTATCTCGTAGTGTAGGCCTCACCGTCAGTTGAGCTAACCTAGCAGAAGTCTTCTAGACCAAAATTTCTAACTCCAAACTTTCTAAGTCATCTTGAATAAAACTCTAAGTGGAAATATAAGCTGCTAGAGAGCATGATTTCCAACTTAATGCATCGGCTGCCACGTTTTCTTTTCTAGGGTGATAGTTAATCACACAATCATAATCCTTAACCAACTCTAACCATCTATGTTGTCTCATATTAAGCTCATTTTGTGTGAAAAGATACTTCATACTTTATGATCCATGTAGATCTCGACCTTCATTCTGGACAGGTAGTGGCGCCAAATCTTTAGGGCAAAAACTAATGTTGCAAGTTCCAAGTCATCGGTTTGGTAGTTTTATTCATAACTTTTCATTTGACCAAACGCATAGGCTATAACCTTTCCATGTTGCATCAAAACACAACCTAAGCCTACTAGTGAGGCCTTGCTACAGATGACAAATCCATCACTGCCAGAGGGCACGGTAAGGACTATGGCCAAAACCAATCTTTGCTTAAGTTCTTGAAAGCTCTTTTCACACTCCTCTGACCACAGATAGCTCGCATTCTTCCTCTTCAACTTTTTCAATGGTATGACAACCTTAGAGAATCCATCCACAAAACTATGATAATAGGCTACCAAACCCATGAAACTCATAATCTCCTTAATACTTGTACGACGATTCCAGTTCATCAATGCTTCTTTCTTTGTCATAGTCTACCAAACCCTCTTTTGAAACTACATGTCCCAAAAGGCAATCTTATATAGCCAAAACTTGCACTTACTGAACTTGGCATACAACTTTTGATCCTTTTAAATTTGAAGCGTGATTCTTAGATGTTCCTCGTGCTCTCCCTTAAACTTAGAGTAGATAAAAATGTCACGAAAACAATGACACGAAAAGACAAACTGATCCAAGAAGTCACGAAAAGACTCGATTCATCAAGTTCATGAATGCGGCATGGGCATTGGTCAATCCAAAAGGCATGACCAAGAACTCGTAATGTCCATAACGAGTACGAAAAGCAGTATTTGGTATATCTTCCTTCTTTATTCCTAACTGGTGATACCCAGACCGTAAGTCAATCTTCGAGAAAACACAAGCTCCGTGAAGTTGATCAAACAAATCTTCTATCCAGGGTAGAGGGTACTTATTCTTAACAGTAACTTTGTTTAACTCCCTATAGCCGATACAAGGCCTCATTGATCCACCTTTCTTCTTTACAAAGAGAATGGGTGCACCCGACGATAAGACATTGGGGTGAATAAAGCCCTTGTCCAATAATTATTGTAGTTGTTCCTTAACTTCTTTCATCTCTGCATGACTCATGCGGTATGAGGTCTTAGATATCGGAGACGTCTCGGGAATTAACTCGATGCTTAAATCTACCTCCCTAACAGGTGGCACGCCTGACAACGAATTTGGAAAAACTTTTAGAAAATCTCTAACCATCTTGATATCGCTTAACTCTAACTCCAAGTTTTATGTGTCCAACACGCTAGCCAAGTAGCCCCAACAACCATTGATAATCAATCCTCTTACTTGCAGGAATGATATGATTCGAGGTTACGCGTGCAAACGCGATCCTCTGTACTTGAAACTTGACTCACCCTGAGGGTTAAACATTACCCCTATTCGTGACAAAGAATATTGGTGTAGTTAGAAGCTAGCCATTCCATACCAAAAATAATGTTGAAGGCATACATACTCAAAAGCGTAAGAGTGACCTTCAACACTCTATCAGCAATCACTACAGAATAAGAATTGATGGAATTCTTGGTATATTGAATACCCCGTGAAGGGGTGGACACACAAAGATCAACTTCAAGAGGTACAAATTCCACATTTAATCTCCTAGAAAACTTAGTAGAAATAAAGGAACGCGTAGAACCAGAATCAAACATTATGAATGCAGCAACTCAATGAATGAGAAGTGTACCTGACACCACATTTGAAGCATCTTCTAACTCAACCTTAGACATGACATAGACCTTTCCTTGTGTCTTGGCTCCATTCCCGTTCCTTTGACCGATACGCTTGTCTCTTCCCTCAGGGTAGTCCTTAAAAAAATGCATGGTTTCACCATAACAAAAACATGCTCTTATAGCCTTATCCAGAACCACTTATTCTAAGGAAAAGAATAAAAACAAAATCTATATTTCATACTATCCATATAAATCATAAAACTTCGTGAAATTCTTCATGTGGTTCTTCTTCTTGATCTTTTTTCAGATCTTCCTCTGGATCATCCTATGGGTCTTCATCTGGTTTAGGGGCCTGAAGAATGATGTGTGCATTAGGACCGTAGCTAGGTGGAAAGTCTCTAATGGCAGAAGCCTATGTTCGTCATTGTCTGGAAGCTGTACATAAAGGTTGGGTAAGCTTCACATTGTTAGACCCAACTGATTCATCTAGATTGCCAACACATCTCACACGAATACCTCGAATTTCCTCCTATAAGGGAAAAGCTCTAGATCTAGGAGGGCACTACCCTCTTTTGCTCGGTACAATAACACGGTTATGTTTTCCCCTTCTAATAATCGTTGGGTTCCATTCTAATCGGACGTCTACAATTCGGGTCCAATAACATTCTTCTTATAAATCTTGTAGGATATGGGGAGAAACTAGACTCCGCGTCAGAAATATCTCCATCCTCAACAATAGATCCGTAATCTTTGAAATACTCATGGCTAAGACAGACACACAAATCATTAAGAGAGTGCATATCAATAGTGTCAATACTAAACCTTGTCATAGACACACCACAAACCTAAGTTCTAGCACATACTCTTTAAATTCAGAAAAAATTTCCATAAAATAATTTCGTCAAAAGACTTAAAATTTTCTAAAAACGTTTAGTAAATACTTTGTCTACAGCCTGAAAATTTATCATAATTCCTTTATATAATTTATGTAAACAAACTCACGGAAGCTCGAGATTTTTTTTTAAAACTAATAGAACTGATAATTTAACTTAAACAAAGTTTGATTTATTACTAAATTTTTGAAACGTCAAATAACAACTTATTTCTAGTCATAACGTCTGTCGATAGAATATAAGTAAAAATAAATAAACTTTAACAAAGTAACATAAACTCTTATTGTTTGTTTTCAAAAGTACGACTCGGACTTGGTCACGTGCCAGAGACTTTAGACTTCATCCGTAACGAATGCATGTTCTTCATATGAAAATTTTAAAATACAATGGAGTGAGTATAAAAATATATTTAGTAAGTAAAATAATACGTACATAACTTCACACAAACGCAACACATACATTGCATATTAGAGTATACTTACAGAGTTTTACATAAACACTTTCCATTCATTCAGATTGTTCAAAACTTTTCTTACAGAGTTCGTTGAGGTAGAACCAATTGCACCAATGCCTTCTCACATAACTAACCATAACATATTCACAGACCCTCTCCTGAAGGACGAGGTAACATATACAGAGATTTGTTGGGCACATGGTTCTAACGGCACTATAATTTATATTTTGTGCTCCAACAATATTCTTTCATATCTTATAACACATTTCAACATCAATTTCAGAAATCATTGAACACCACATCTTTCCGAGTACAATACAACAACTCAATGAAAACATCACAAAACAATAATCAAACAAGGAAGAGAAAATCAGAGTTAGAACCATATTTTTTAGACACGGCAAAGCAACCATATATGTAATATTTCACTTACCTGATCGCCTGTTAAAGAAATATGAAAGTTAAACTCCCGAAAAATAACACTATTCATATTCAGTACAAAACGATAACCCATAAACGGAAAGTAACACTAAGCTCGGACTCGGTAACAACTGACACAACGTAAACTAGGGTTCTCAAAAAATTCTAGATTCATACAAGATGACCCTAAGTATACTAGGATTTCTCAAATAAAATTTCATGAAAATCCGATGTCGTTTATTTATGAAAACATGAAAATCAAATCGTTACGAAAAATTGTTTTCTCTAAGTGAAACAGTAACATTTGAAAAATATAAATCAGCAAGAAAATCTCAACAAAACTTTTTGAAACTTTACCGAATTTATATCTATACCGAAATAAATCCTAAACTTGAATATTAAAAACTTTTTTCCTCTGAACAAGACATAAATTTTGAAATATCATATAAATTCATAGATATCGAGTTTTGACCTAACTTTTTTATAGTATTTTTATAGTACGTGCGTCAACATGTTAGGAATCTACCATAAAAATTTCGGATTCAAAATATATCTTTTGGTTTTCAAAACGTGAGGTCGAATCATAGTACCCAGAAAAATCTGAAAATTCTAGTTTTATGAAAATCGTATTTTGTTTATCGAAACGTTTCTCCTTTATTGAAAATGATTCAAGAGACTTATGTGAACATAAAATGGTGTTAAAATTCAGCATTTTACAGATCTAAGAATAAAACGTGTGAATCTAACGAAAACATTATGTTGAAAGCAAAACAAAAACAAAAGTAGCAAGGGTTTATACCGAAAACGCGATACTTTTTTCAAAACTCGATCGATCAAACCTTCTCCCTTAAAGCAATTAGAGTTTTAAAAATATGAATGAGGAGGAAATTTTCGTGCTATTAAGAGAGAGAGAGTGGAAGTCATGGAACAACTAGGGCAAAAATAATCATAACAACCCTTTAAATATCCAACATCAATTAGGTTTAGATAAGATAAGATGATAACACAAAAATCTTGTAAAATCAGTCTTTAAATTTGGAAATTAAACTTGAAAGAGATAGAACTAACTCAAAACAGTATTAAAGGAAAGAAAAATTTCGGTCAATCATAGTTTCAAATCAAATATCAAATGGAAGATTTGAAAATTAAAATGTTCAATCAAAAGAGAACTCTTAGCTAAGAGTAATAACAGCTAATCATAAACATATGATAACATAACACTATAATCTCCTTCAAGGAGATGACATGGCCGGCCAACACAAAGGTAAAGAAATAAAATATCATTAAAATCCGAATAAAAATCATAATCATAAGAACAATCAATCAACATTCCCAAACATACTACAACTATAAAAACATAAAATCACACTTAATCACATGCACATAACATAAAAAAATAATGCATGCATCAAATTAAAGTAAAAATACGTGTGGGAGAGAAAATTACCAAAATGTCCATAACCTTAAGTTAAGCCGAACAGTTTGGGTGTGATAGAGATGTAAGGGTACTTCATCCTCAATCTTGGAAGCTCCCTAAAGGAGGGTATCTGAAGTATCAAATATTACAAGTATGATCTTTGTAATGATCACATTGATAAGTGAATAACTGGAAATGATCCGTCTAAGCAGGTGTTGTCCACTTGTCACAAGTCTGAGAGTGAAATAATGATATAGACTTAACTCATTTTTGTAGTATCACGCCTAAGCGGTTCTTATTACTTATTTCGAGAGACCAAAGCTGAACGTTAGTTAATTACTAGATATTAATATTAGATTAGTAGGATACTATGTATTAATATCAAAGTAGTAATTATTTAGATTGGATTATCCTACCTAATTTTTTTAATGTGTGTTATGCCTAAGCATGTGTATGTTTATGAGAGTTGGGATACCATTGCATACATTGCATGTTTTTTTTACTTTTTATTTTCATGTTAAGATGTATGCTTTAATTAGAATTTTTATGTAATGATTGAGAATTTTATTATTTTTTAGTAATTAAAATATTGTCCATGAGCCCATTAGCATCTTTATTGAAAATATTGTCGATACTAATGGATATTATCTAGGACTTTAATCTGGCTATAAAAATAAGCAAGTACACTTCTAATTAACACTACTCCAAACCTTTCTTAGAGTTCTACTCTGGAGAATAAAATTAATACTGGTTATGTAGATAGATTGAGTTTTAGTCCCATGTTACATAATATCATTATATGTTGGAACTATAGTAAATTCATTCTCCATGAAAACTAATATAATTATTAATCTTAGTAAGATGTCTAAAGGGTAATGTTAAACACTTAAATGGAAAAGGAAACTCTGGTTGAGGACCATATCCTTATGGTTGTTTTTGTGTAACTAGACAGAGATTCCTAAAGTTAAAATCGATGAGAAAATCCATATCGATAGTCCTGGATACCTGAGCGGATTCCATACATCGGTTCATAATTAACCTATAGCACATGCAGAAATGTTTAATCAGGCCGAATTGAACTAGGAATTCCAGATAACTAAGAGAATCTTGAAGATGGTTTATGTTAAACGTGACCCGGTCAACTTCTTTTTTTGGGCTTAAGCTTAGCCTAGATAAGATGAAAAAGATAAAGATGTTCAAATAGAATTGACTTAGAGTAAGAAAAAGGGAGCAAGCTATAATGGGAAGTGCTTCTATTGCAAGAAGACTGGATAGAAGAAAACCAACTAAAAAGTTTTCTTAACTATAAAGAGTTAAAACATGCATCTCATTAAGTAGTGATTAGTGATTGAATTTACTATGTCCTGGTATGTAGACTCTGAAATCACTAATCACACTCACAATTCTTTGTGAAGATTCTAGGAAACTAGAAAACTAAATGAGAGGGATTGCATGTTGCTCTTTGGATAGAGGCATATGCACTTACATTGAATTCTAAATTTCTTTTCATGATATGGAACAAAATAACGTATGCATAATACATTATAGAAGAGAAAATTTTCTCAAGTCAACTATATGTTTATAACATATATCATGGTCATTATCTAAGTATGATTCGAAGACTAGTAAGAGACAGGCTTCATGGCCTTTAAAATCATAAACTCTTATACGTAAGTGAATTCATTACTAATAAATGAAAGTCTAGGTGAAGGGTGATAATGGGTATAATGTCAATTTTATTGACATGTACTCTAGATATGAATATGTATGTCTTATGCTTCTCGATTATGAAACTTTTGAGAAATCAAATAGTTTAAAATGAAAGTCGAGAAGGCATTGGAGATTCAAACTAAGTCTCTTCAATTTGATCGAAGAAGTAAATACCTCTTAACGACATTCATAGACTGCAAGGTGAATATCAGGATTGTATCTCAGTTGGTTACATCTAGGTCACCCTGCTAATGGTTTAACAGTAAGGAGAAATTTTTCTTTTAACATGATGATATCTATGTGTAGTTATTTAACTGGCATATTTCCTTTTTGAGAATTAGATTTATCGATTACACATTTTGAATCTAGCATCATCTTTGCCAGTTCTTGAAACACCACACAAATTATGAAATGTTCGTAAACCTAGTTTACATAACCTTCATATATGTGGATGTCCAACACACTTACAAAGAAAGAATGTTGCCAGGTTAGATGGTAGATCAAAATGAAATGTAACTATAGGCTATGTAAAAAGGAATGTGGGTTATTTGTTTTCATAATACCAAGAATAAGAAGTGTTTGTAACTATAAACATTGTATTCTTGGAAGAGGACTATATTCAAATGGAATATCTAGACATAATACAAACTGAGAAGAATTTTTCGATGATGCATGTGTCACGTAATCCAGTTGGTAATAGATAAGTCCAGAAGTTAGTGAAAATCCAATTAGTCAAGAGAATAAGAATGAAATGCTTCCTAATAGTATATAACCTTATTGTAGTGGGAGCGTTTCTCATTCATATAAGCAGTAAATGTTCCTAGGAGAGTCTGATATGGTAATCTTGGTTAGAACATACGCTAGATCCCAATCACTACGTTGTAGTGGGGAAGGATCACGACCAAGCGAAAAATTCATGTTCAAATAAGAGACTTTCGAGTCCATCTTAAAGGAACATGACTCAGATCCTAGAAACTGTATAAACGTTATAAATGATGTAAAGTAAATCATTGGCTTAAAGCAATGAAATTTGAAAATGATTCATTTAACTCTAATAGAGTATGGAAGCTTGTAGAATCCCTAAAATATTGGGTGTCCAGATCTACAAGTGGAAGCGAGACATAGATACAAGGTCAATATCTTCAAGACTAGACTTAGTGAGAAATGACATACTTAGATAGAGGATATTAAGTCTAGCAGATCATTTTCACTAATAGTCATGCTTATATCTATAAAGATATTTTAATCATCGCAACTCATCATTTATGAGTTTTTTGGCAAATGGATGTCAAGAATGCTATCTTGTATGAAAATCTTAAAATAAATATCTTTATCTCAATTTTTGGATTTATCATTGAAGATTAGGAATAAAGATATACATTATGCATTTGTCCAGTGGTGAACTTAAGCATGCCTTAACGACCTAGAGCGTTATGTTGATCATGCAATCAAAGTTTTGGTTTTGATCAAGGACATAATGAGCGATGTCAGTACAAGAGAAAAGAAGGAAACATAATTATTTTCTTGGTGTTTTATGTAGATTCCATTTTATCATCAAGAACGATGTAGAATAAAATGTCATCGACAAAACGATGTTTATATGAATTTATGATATCAAAGACTTTTCAAAAGTTGTCTTCATTCTAAGAATTAAGTTTTTTTAGACTAAAATATAGAATGATGTTCTTGTCTTAGACTGCGTAGAGAATAATATGTTGTATATGTGTGCAATGAAGGATTCCAAGAAAAGGCTTGTAACCCTTTAAATTTGGAACCTATGTATTATGCTAGTGTCTTATGTCATAGGATGAAATAAGTAGCATGAAGACAGTTCCCTTGCTTTTCGTAGTGAGAAGTCTGTAGTATGTTATATTGTACACTGGATGTATATTTTGCAGTAGGCTTAGGCAGCAGATATCAGTTAAATCCTAAAGGATTTCACTGGATAGTTGTGAAGCATAAACTCAAGTATCTTAGGAGAATAAGGGATTATGTGCTTGTCTATCATTGTGAGAATCTCATACCAATTCGGTATATGGATTATAATTTTCAATTAGATTACTTTAGTGGTAGAACCTAGTAGACGCGTTAATAAAGACTTTAGTAATAAATGTGTTTAGGTCACATGTGGAGAACACGAGGATTAAGTTGATTGTAGACGTGCTTTAGGGTAAGTGGAAGATTGTTAGGATTGTGCCATAAAAGCATTGGAATTCAATTATATTTATTAAGATATTTAATTCTGATTAATAATAGATAGTTTATTTTTATATTATGTGTGATACATTATTGTAAAAAGTCTAAAAGAATAAAATAGTACTTAGTTTATGGGTCATATGGAGTTTAGCTCATGTGAACATAATATTTAACCAATAATTATTTATGACTTGTTAATACTTAATTTCACAATCTACTGAAGCTGTGTGATTTACTAAGAGAAGATTGTAGTACATTAATTCTTTTATGTAGAGTGACTTATCTTGGTCACTAGGTGGAGTACCGAGTTAATGTACTAGTACATTTGGAATGCATTGAAAATACTGATGAGTATGATTTTTATTAAATTACTATCAAATAAAAATCATGACTCATTGCTATTATTTTATATGTACCCTCAATCTTACGAGAGTTATTAGCACATATTTAATAACTTAATTTTTTTATCTATTAAGAATGAGACTCTATGAGTCAACATATTCTGTAGGTTGGATGACTGAGTTATTAGATAGTGAGTCCATAGATTCTCAATAGTAGAATCCATAAATATTTTCAATTAAGTGACATAATACCTCTTAGGTAATTCATTTATGTGATCATATAATCTAAGCGCTTAGTCTCTCTTGTAGAGTACTAGAGATTTGATAATTTTACTTGAGACGTCAATATGAAAATTATCATAGTTGACCGATTAGAATGAATTCAGAACCTAATGATACAAAGATATGTATAAATACTAGGTCGATGACAATTAACCTAATTATGCACGGTACTATAATATGGATGAGCATTACATAACGAATAATATGTCAAGAATAATTACGTCGAGTAATATAGAATATACTTAGAGTTCAATTACAATTTTATAGTGGAGTTAATCGTAATTAATATTTAATAAATTTGATCATAGATTTAATCGATAGAGTTTATTAATTATGTAGCCAAATGTATTTTTATCCTTATGGTCCCTTACTATAACTTCTAATTTGAGTTATGTTGTGACAATACTTGTTTAATAAATAAGTAGTTCAACGTGAATACTCTATAATCAATTAAGTGATCTAAACTAGCTCAGTGTTTATTATACAAGGTTAATGTTAATTAAAATTAATTAATTTAATTAAAAAACACAAAACAAATAACGGTTGGGATTTTCCCATGTGAAGAGATGGCTTCTGAGCCAAATTGGCAACTGTTTTTGTATATAGTTTTTTGAAGAATTGAAAAACTATATGGCTTTGAACGTTTTCTTCTTTGTTTAGGAGTCATTTCTATTAAAAAAACTGTTTTTTTTCAATCAATAAAAATTGCCATGGTCGGACAAAAGTTTTTATAAAGAACAAAAAACATGAGTTACTTATTGATTTGATTCTATTCGAACGTTTATGTATTCGTAATTTTAATTGACAGTTCAAATAATAATAAAGAAGAGTATGAAATTTTAATATTTAATATTCACGTTTTAAAAGATATTTTTTTAATTCATAATTTAAATATGTTGTTTCTCTAATTTTTTAAAATAATATTTTTCACATTCATTCATGTGCAATGTTAAGTACAAGACTCTGACAACAAATTTCATTTTGTTTATAATGGTCTATGAATTATTTCACACACTTAATTTGTATACAATTGAGAAATTTCGGATTGGCAAAAGTATATGTATCATGATATTGTCATTGAATTACAATTATTTGAAACTCTAGGTATTAAACCATGTGCAGCTAATATACTTATACAAAAGGTATATTACTGATCTATAACAATCAGATTATGTTGTTGGGATTTATTTCCAATAAATATATGATGTCAATTAAGAATATATTTCCTTCAATTTATAAAGATATATAGAAAATCAGAATATATTGAAAAGCTAATTATATCCTTTGTATTCAAAATACTAATATCCGGCAGAGGTAAGATTGCCTTTTTGTGTTCTTTTAGACGGTGCTTCTCTTTGAATAGAAAATTATTCTTTTGTTTTTAGGTTGACCAATATTTTGAACTATTATTTTTAAATTAAATTATTTATTTAATTTATTGTAGGAATACTTCTTAAATGAAATTAGGATATTTTGGTTTATCAGTTTTGATAATTATGAAAACTTGTTATTTTACAAAAATTTTAGAACAACTAATCGTTTCTCTAAAAGTTTATATGATTCTAATTATAAGTGTAAATTTTCCTCTGAGATACTATATAAATAGGCCCAATATAGAATGAGACAACATCACAATTTTAGAGAAAAAAAACACAAAAATAAGTTAATATAAATGAAAAAGAATAGCTACCGAAGACTCTAAAAAAGATAATCTGATGCCAAAAACAAGCAGTGGACGCTTACGGAAAATGTGCATAATGTGGACAATAACGTCTTTACAATATATGTGTTATAGTAAATCACATATATAGTGACAGATATATTTATATATGCTATAGATCTTGCATATACATTGGGAAACTAATGAGAATTGCATGTGCCGAACTTTTTTTGTATAGGCTGTTTTTTTCAAAGTGTGTCAGACTATTAAAATGATCATTTTTATATTTTTGATATCTATAGCCATTTTTATTATTCTTTTTAAAAGTTGATTAATTATCTTCAGTACTATGGAAGGCAGTAGTAAAAATGACAAAAAATGGCTGGATTCGGTGAAAGGCACCATACGACTAATAACAGTATTTTTTTTTTTTGAAGAAAATACTGTTTGGAATTTTAATAACCAGAGTTAGTATGATATCAAATCATTGCTCACGTTTTGAAGAGGAGATGCAATCATCCTTGAGAAAATTTGAAAAATTATAATATTTCTTTAAAAGTAATGTTAGTTGACCTAATTTCTGATGTATCATAAATTTATGTGATAAAAGTAGATTAATTATAATTTTTTAACATATACAAATTTAATTGTGTTATATAGACTCGCGATGCAAAAAAAATTAGGTTAAAATACATTTTCTTTTCTTTAATTTTTATATTTTCCTTAGAAACAATGTTATATGTACACAAGATGTGACAATACATGTGTCGTGAGACCATTCATACATTTCATTATTTAGAATTTACTTATTTTTTTAATATAATCATTTATCATGTTTAAAGTAAAATCATATACTATGTCAACTCATAACAATATTGAACAACGTGGTAGTACATAGTATTTTTGTTTTCTTAGATATAGTTTAATCAACTTTTTAAACATGGTACACGGCTGGTTTGTCTTCTTTAATATTACGTGACTAATTCTTAGTCAAATGTATTACACACAAAAAATGACAAAGATTGTATTAAATAAATACATTCTCATCCCATCCTCAAAGATCAAATGTAATTGTCATAAGCAAATGGAAATTGTAATTAAAGTCAATTCTTAAAACCGGTTGTCTTTGGATCCACCTTGTGTGTATCCATTTGCCAGTTTATAAAGTCAAATACGTTTAAGTTACACCCCAAGATTTTTCCAGTGTATGTAATCAAATAATATAAAAAGAACATTGATTTCTTAGTATCGTAAGACTAGTGAAATTTTCAAATTTAGAGGGCTCACTCATTATATTTTCTTAAAATATTAAATACTACTACACGTGTCACTAAATTATAAGAAAAGGTACTGAAATTTTTAACTCCCTTGGTTACAAATTATCACGGGCAAGAAAGTTCATGACTTACTAATTGAGGGATCTTATGGGGTTAGGATTGTACAATCTGGGTTGTACTCTCAAAGTTAAAGTAGAATGGTGTGGAGAAGCTCGTTTGAGCTAAATTTGAATAATACTCTTGAGCTAAAATAGCATAAAAAGTAATATTTTGTGACTTTGTATTATAAAACATATTTGTCTAACTTAATTGGTGAGCATATGAGCACCAGTGGTCTAGTGGTAGAATAGTACCCTGCCACGGTACAGACCCGGGTTCGATTCCCGGCTGGTGCATTCCTTTTCATTTTTCCTTATAAAATTTTGTTGGCAGCTTTGACCAAAATTAGAAATTTAGAGTAATGGTGAGCAGAAAACGTTTCGCCCGTACAACACGGGAGGCAAGGGCGTAAAACGCGCCGATTAGCCGGAAATCGAAGAGCTCACTTCAGACACCTGCCACGTGTAATTGGTCAAACTGTGACATGCATTGTCTCCATTCTATTGTTTTAAGAGTGTGTTGTGATCCCACTATCTAGGGAACTGATCAATCATCTTGTCGTTTTCCAACCATCGACGATCTAAATTTTATGTATTTTTCAACCTTTTGTTACTTCTACCCTACCTTCTTCATGCCTTGATTATAATTTGTAATTGGTTTCTTTGAATTATTTAAATACAATTGAAATTAATAGAATGAGGCTCAATCATTTACTTATAGTAGCTGCGTCTTACACAAGTTACTTACAGTAATAGTAGCCTAACTAACTCTCGACACTCTTAAATATTAAATATATAAGAGAGATTGAAGTCTCTCGTTCACATGATATCTGATGGGTAAACAAGTTTAAGTTATTTAATTAAAAAATAACACAGCTAATTACTATGTAAAATTGTATATCAAATAAGCCTTTTGATTACCAGGACTTGTTTAAAAAAACATTGAAGGAACATTAAAAAATTATAATATTATAAGTTCAATATGTTATTTTTACTCTATGAATAGCGAATGTCAAATGTATTTCGAAAGTGAGATAACTGAATAGAGATAATTGTCAGGGTGTTCAAAAATCGTCCAGATCATATAATTCGGTCCGGACCGGACTAAAGTTGATCGGTCTGGACGATTTTTTTTCCTCATATTTGGTCAGTTCGGTCCTCCTTTTAGAGAAAATTGAACTTTCGGTTCGGTCTAGAATTTTAACTAATTCTGGACCGGACCGACCAGACCGACCGTATAATATATATAAAATAGTTTTTCAAGTAAAAAGTGACTTTTCCTCATTCCCACATCAGAAAGAAAATAGATAGCTAATGTGAGAATGAGTTATAAAAGTACTACCTGTACTTCCTCATGATGAAATAAGCGCTCACATGTGTGTGTTATTAAAGTATGTCTTGAAATAAGACGTATTTATCACGCGTATAATACATTCAATGTATTAACTGTGTATTAAACTTTTGATCTGAAAATTATATATATTTATCACGAGCATAAAACCCGTACTCAGAGCGTAAAATCCATCTGAACTGACCGTTGAAGTTCAGTCTGGTTCCCTCGGATTTTTTATAGTGTTTTGGTCGGTTCGGTCCTCCAAGGACCGTAATTTTCGGTCTGGTCTCATTTTTCTCCAAAAATCTGATCAGATCGACCGTTGAACACCCTTAGATAATTGCATAAATGAGAGCTTAACATTTGGGATTTGATTTAAGAAAGATGCGCACATATGTGAAGCTTCATGTTTCAACTAGCTAGTTTTTCCGTCTCTTTAATTACTATAAAAGTTGCAATTTCACTATCAGAAAAGTGGATCTTTACATCAAATTTTGATTTAAAATCTTGATAAAGAAGTTAAGTTACGATTCATTAGATCAACCAAGGTGGTGATGTGAGAATAGATCCTCTCATGTTATGTGAACATGAGAGGATCATGTTGTATCCAAGTTGTCCGTTCTCAAAATGGATGGTCGAAATTTGAAAACGAGAGAGAAAAAAGAAGAAAATGGAAACAAGAATAAATGTGTCAGAAAAAGTAAAAAGTGAAAAAAAAGAGACATGGACCATCTGTTTTGAAAATTGACAGTCCAGATTATACAAATATAACATTTTGTTGAGATTCTTTAATAAGAGGGGATCGGTCCCGTGATGTGTATGCGTACTCTATGACGAAGGGCAAGGTGCCATTAATTTTCCGCATCAAACATGGACTTAAAAGAAAAATTGCCAGCATGTTCCTTAATTTCCTTTCAATGATGTTTGGTGGCTTCCCCACCATTAATTAAGCCTATCATTTCTCACCCCAACACACTCAAAGCTTTGATGGGTGGTTTCCATTCCATTAATCTGGAATTAATTGGTGGATTTCATTCATGTTCATAAATTTATAATTAATGAATGGGTTTCTCTCACTGTCCAAAGTTAGGCTATGCAGTTGCGAATCACAATTGGCTGATCAGTGCCCCTAAACACAGAGAAAGCAAATAGAACAAAAGGGGAGAATGTATTTGTCTTATTGATCAGATGGCTAAAATGATAATTATTTTAATTTTTTAATTAGTGAACTAAAATAATAATTGAATTGAAGGTGGACATCAATATAGCGACTTTAGCGTTGGCCAAGTAGCTAATAATATTATATTAGAGTGGCTAATAACTAAGACACGTGAATTCATGTGAAGGAAGGGGGGGAGGGGTCCTCTATGCTATTATATCTCTTGGATTCTTTGAGTGTTATTGTAACATCTTATTAGAAAGAAGTTAATTTAATTATTATTGGCAAAATTAAAGTTTAACTTAACTTTAGGTATCTTGTTGGCACTCTAGGAATTAGACAAAATCACTCTAATTTTAATTTAACAGGAATCTGATGCTAGTTCAGTAAACTACTTACTATAAAGTGAAAATCAGTTATTTGATTTTATTATTAATTAGTGCTAATCGATATCAAATTCATTTCCGTTTTCTATACACAATACACGATCATCTCCTAAGATGTTTAGAGGAAACAATGAGCCAAAACAAGTCTAAAATTGAGTCAAATCACTAATATGACCCAAAATATTAAAATTACAAATTAGGGATATAATTTGAGTAATAATTGAGGTCATGAATGATTGACCTTCTTTATGACGAACAAAATTCCAAATAGACATATAAATTTGTCGATTGTAAAAAGAGACCATGTGAGCAGTTAAAAGAGGGGAACATGTATAGAGCAACTTTCTTAGAAATCGGAGCAAATCTATTAGTTAAAAAAATTAATTAATAATAATCACTTTTCACAAGAGAATAGGATAAACGATAAAGAAATACACTAATATATTATTTTTTATTCACGGGTAAAAATCTGTTGAATAATTAAGAGTTAATGGAAGTCCCATCTATTTCTTTGGATGAAATAAAAATAGGAGCGTGTATTGATTTTTAAATTAACGTCTAATTAATTTTATAACCATAGACTAAATAGTTCATTTTAGTTTAAATGAATGGATAAAATGGCTAAGAGTTAAGGTGAAAAAGAAAGGATGATTGTACTTTGAATAAGAACTAGTAGCTACTATTGAAATCTTTAGGGAAAAAAGAAAAGAAAATGACAATATATATGTAATTGAACAGAATCAGCTGATTTGGAAAATGACAATATATATGTATGCGATCCAGTCATTTCCCTTTTGTTTCTAGCATCTTAATATTCGACCATTACAAACCTGAGTTCCCCCCTTTCACAAATTGCGCATCTTGAGATTGTGAAAGGGGAAAGAAGTGGATGGGGTTAAGCGAATTATAATTTATATATGTATATCATTTTTCCTCTCTCTATCTCTCTCTCTCTCTCTCTCTCTCACTGATTATGTCCTCTAATTACAAGAATGAGAAGAACAAGAGAATCCACAAACTAATTGAATTCGTTGCCAAGAAGTATCTATTTAAATCATGTAAAATGAAAATGTTTGACCAAAACATATCTCATAAATGAAGCTAGAAAACGTACAAATTATATATATAAATATAATTTATGTAGTTCGATGAATGAAAATTTCTTATGAACAATTAGAGAAGCTTATATCACCAACAAACATAATTAATTATATATTTAGCAAGAATGCAAACTCAATACGTTAATGAAGAAGTTTAGCCTTTATTTAATTTAGTAAAGACAAAGATGATGTCTGTTTAGCCTTCATATATATATATATATATATATTAACAAACGAATTGTCTTTTTCATTTATCCCTAAATATAATTAAAACACATTCATTCGAACAGTAGTTTAACTTATCTTATCTTGCATTTATGCCAGAAAACCATATTGAATGTCATATTTCTTACTACTTTAATCAAACAATTAAGAAAATCATCCTAGTTTTCTTTCACCTTGCCTACGAAATTATCAATTTTTTGGAGCATATATAAGTTTTTTATATATAAGAAAAACATATAAGTTATGAAAAAGTTGAAGAAGAAGATAAAGACAGTGAACGATTGAAGAAGAAAGAAGAGTATGGCAAGAATGTGATCTTAACTTCAACTGCTAAGCAATTGGAAGACTGCTTTCTATTATATTTCTCAACTACATACAACCACCATTATATAGAGTTAACTAATCACTTAACACTTATTACGAAATAACCAAGAGCAGTTAGCTTCTTGCTAACGGTTAGATGTTAACTTACTGAACTTGAGAGGCTAACCTACTGCCTTGAGAGATTAACTTCCTGAATTATCTTTGGCAATGTTGTTTAGTTGAGATATGCAAACATCCCCCCTCAAGCTGAAAAGGGAGTGCATCACTTAAAGCTTCTTTTAGATAGTTGAATCTTAGTGTAGACAGAGTTTTGACAAGGAGATCTGTCAGTTATTCAGTGGAAGGCACATATCTGATGTCAAGTTATTTGTATTAAACTTTTTCCCTTATCAAGTGTACATCCAAGTCAATATATTTAGATCTGCTATGAAATAATGGATTAGAAGCTAGAGCCAGTGCACTTATTTTATCACACCACAATATTGGATGTTGAGACATGTTTAAGGATAACTCAAGAATTAGGTTTCTGAACCACTGGATCTCTGAGGTAGCACTGGCTAATACTTTGTATTTGGCTTTAGTGCTGGATTTGGACAGTAGAGGTTACTTTGTAGAAGACAATGACACTAAATTTTCACCTAGGTAGATCAAGTAAGCACCTGTAGATCTCCTATATCCCACATCTTCAGCACAATAAGCCTCTGAAAATAATTGGATGCAAAAACTAAATGATGGTTGAAGTACCGGCCATTCAAAAATGGTGCCATTTAAGTATTTAAGGAGCCTTTTGCAGACCTGCTAGTGAGTTTCAGTGGGAGCATGGATGAACAGGCTTAATTTATTACCTACGAAGATGATGTCAGGTCTGTGATTGACAGGTATTGCAATGGTGATTTTGAACAAGGTGATGTCCTTTTTAGATTCTCCTTGCAAAAGGATCAGTTGTACTAAGGAGCTATCAAGAGAAGGAAAAGGTTTAGCTCCTTCCATTTTTGTCCTTTTTTTAAATGTCAGTGATGTATTCTGTTTGTGTAAGGTGCATACGAGATTTGTCTCTATGAATTTCAATACCTTAAAAATAATGTGTGGCCCCTAATTCCTTTAAAGAAATGATTTGTGCATATCTGAAGTTACATTGTGAATCAAGTTGGAGTTGTTCCATATGATGAGGATGTCAACTGCATAGACAGTAGGTATATGACATTTGGACATGACTAATATGTAAATAAAGAGGTGACTGGCTTTATATTTCTTAATCCCCAATGTAAGAGTGCACATCTAAGTTTGTCATACCAGACTCTAAGGGCATGTTTGAGCCTATAAAGTGCATTTTTCGCTTGCAAACATGATTAGGTATGAGTGGGTCCTTGAATCCCACTAGTTGAGGCATAAAAGTGTCTCCCTAAGAAAACCATTTAGAAACGCATTGTGAACATCCAATTGCTTAACTTCACATCCAAATGACACAACCAAGTGTAAAATTACTCTCACAGTTATGGATTTGACCACTGGATTGAAAGTCTCAGTGAAATCAATGAATGGGGTCGAGTGGAACCTTTTGACAACTAATATGGCTTTATGTCTCATAATACTCCCATCTTGATGAAGTTTTAGCTTGTTAATCCATTTGTTACCAACTAAAGACATGTTGGGTGAGTAAGGTACAAGGTCCCAAGTTTGATTCCTCAAAAGGGCATTATATTCTTCAAGTATGAAACTGATTTGGTGGAAGAGGGTGTTTGCAGGCTATGTAAGTTTTTGGCTTCCTGATTCTATTTCTGGATCTGATTGTCATGGGGTGACTGAAGGTGGTATTTTTTTTATTTTGGGTTAGATTTTGTGCAGAATTTTCAGGTCTAGAAGCTTATATAGGTAGATTAATGACTACATTTTTGAAATAGAAGGAAAATCTGGCAAATTTTTACCACATATAATTGACTGAGTATTTGAATATGAATAAGAATTACCTTATGCTGACTAAGTTAGTTTGGAAGAATTATTGCTGAAACACCTGCTTGTAAGAAATTATGAGATGGATTGTTACTGATAGGAGTGTTTTGAGAATTCGAGTTGATAGGTGATGCATTTGCAGGTAAAGTAATGTAAGAAGGTACAGCAGATATGAAGCTAGACATATCAAAATTAGAACTTGAGTTATTAGCTGATATAGACATACATTGAACAAAATGAGTCATAAAAGAAAAAGGATGACTCATTGAAAATTTACATTTCTAGATATGTATATTCTCCCTAAAGGGTGTAAGCACTTGCACCCTTTATGTTTTTAGAAGAGTAACCAATAAACAGACATAAATCTGAATGAAAATCAAGCTTATCTGAATCGTATGGCCTAAGATATGGGAAATATACAAACCCAAAAGTTTTAAAATCATTATAATCAGGGGTTTTGTCGTATAGTTTTTGGAAATGTGAGATATTATCTAGGATATGTGTAGGTAATCTGTTTATTATGAAGGTGGCTATTTGAAATACTTCCCACAAGAAATTTAGAGGCATGGATGCTTGAGCAAGAAGGGTTAGACTTATTTCAACTACATGTCTATGTTTCCTCTATATTTTTCTTTTTTGTTGGTGGAAATGAGGGCAGAGATGATTGAACAAAATTGCATTTAATTGAAGGAATGAGACAAAGGACCTAAACTTCCCCCGATCTAATTGTAAGGTTTTGATTGGTTTCTCTAATTATTTTTCTACTAGAGTTCTGAAAATAGTGAAGGCATAAAGCATAAAGTGTATCAGATTTGAGTCTAAGAGGGAAAATCTGTGAGAATCTTGTATGATCATCTAAAAAGAATATGTAGTATATGTATCCCTCTCTATAAGGGATTGGTGAGGGTCCCAAAGATCAATGTGGATCAATCTAGAGGATGCTTAGTGGTGGATTTAGAAATAGAATAGGGTAAGGCATGGTTTTTGCCTTTTTGAAAGGCAATCCACAAATCATGGTTACCATTAGGAGCTTTGAGGTGAGCTGTTCTAAGAGCTTTAATGAGAATATTGTGTGCATGGTGTCCCAATCTTTTAAGCTCAAGTTGTTAAGATATGTAGTGACATGGTTGCTAGCAACATTGTCTGCCTAGCATGCTTGTTCACTGATTGTATCTGGGGATGCTATAAGTGCAGATGGAGATATTATATAAGCTCATGAAGTGGTTTGAAAAACTTTTCTGGTTTACCATATAAGCAGATGGTCCACCAGAGTTCCCTTGTTGATTCTAAGAATTTTGGTTGTTATTATGAGTTTGATTGCTTCTTTTATGTGTGAAATAGAAAATGTTTGTAGTATGACCCTGGTTTACCACAAACTTGGCAGATAACTTTATTCCCTTATCTAGTTCTTCCTCCTCTCTTGCCTTGAAAACCTCATCTGAATTGTTGAGTAGATGAGTAATTTGTGTTTTGTTGGTTTCTTCCCGAGTTCTTGTTAAAACTATTATGTCCTCTACTAAACAATTCTGTTACTTTCATTTGAAACTATATTAGCACTAATCTTGTTGGTGTTTTCATTTAATGTCATTTGTCTTTCAATTATGCTTTCAGGGCATATTAGCAGAAATTATATTTCCTCTATAGAAATCTCATCAGATCTTGATGTGATATTGACCACCACAAGATCCAATTCTAGTCCAAGACCATTCATTATGTACATCAACATGTCTTCATAATTGACTTGTTGACAAGTAACTCCCAAGGAGTCTACAAATCTCCTTAGCTTTTCACAATAATCAGTGATAGTTAGGTTACCTTTTAGCACGTTTTGTAGTGAGTTCTTTAATTGCATTAGCTTGGCCTTTGATCCACAAGAAAAGCTCTTCTCAAGAAAGGTCCATACTTCAGTAGAGCATTCACATTGAGCCATTATTCTCAGGATTCCTTCTGTCATGGAGGATCTTAGCCAACTTAAAAATAGTTGGTCCTTCCTAATCTAGATTGCATACTCTGGATTGGCGCTTCCATCAGATTTCTTTTTCTGTGATTTTCTTAAGGCATCAAGAACTATGTCTCCGATCCCATGCCCTATTATTACAGGCATTACTTGTGATTTCCACATCACATAGTTATGTCTATCGAGTTTGATAGATTATAAACTATTCAAGGTGTTGCTGAATGCATTGCTCATGGCAGAGTTGTTTGAGTCGTTTGTGTTAGTTGCAGCCATTTATGTAAGTCAAGAAAGTTCTGATACCATGTAAGAGTTGAAGAAGAAGATAAAGATAGTGACAGAATGAAGAAGAAAGAAGAAGAGTATGGCAAGAATGTGTTCTTAGCTTTAACTGCTAAGCCACTCGAAGACTGCTTTCTATTATATTTCTCAATTACATACAACCCCCATTATCTAGAGTTAACTAATCACTTAACACTTTTACAGAATAATCAAGAGTAGTTAGCTTCCAACCTAGTGACTTGAGAGATTAACTTTCTGAACTGCCTTTGGCAGCATTGTTTAGCTAAGATATGCTAACAAGTTAGAAGTGAATGATTCAAGCGTATCAAATTTCAATACATGACATAGATTGTAATATATATATATATATGTGTTTATATATAAATACAATTCGAAACAATCAGGTATGCAAGTTTTTTTATTCCTATCGCTGGAAAGATGACCTCAACCAAATTCTTGCTGGCATTATCTTCATCTGCAATTGAATGTCATTCAACTCAAGAATATAGAAACTGTTAAAAAAACTCAAGACTAAAGAATTAACTGTGTGAAAACAATTCTTTGATTCCCTTTCTTTTCTCTAATTCAGGTTTGTCTTCAATACAACATGTGTTGTTTTTTTCAGTATGAGTGTATAATCCACTATCTTGTGTATATTAACTGAGAGCATAAACAACTTAAAATATATCAGGAACATATTTGTTATTATAATTATGAGATCAGATAAAGAAATACTTCATTGGGTAGAAAAAAGAAGCTGATAAAACACTTCACACCTGTTCCTCATACATAAAATTACCTGCGGAATGCCTCATTTATAAAAAACAGACATAGAATGGTGCTTGCTCAGTTTAAATATATATGTGCGACAGAAGTTATGGTTCCCCCCAAAATTCATACATTTTCGGACAACTGATAATCCATTGTTGATTACCAGAAACCAAACAGTTCCTCCAAAAAAATATTTTATATTCATATCTGTTGCTCCCCCCTCATCCCACCTACCTTGGTTTGCTCTATTTTTTCTTATCAAGTGGATGCTCTAATCCAACCTTCATAGATTTATATACAAACCAAAACAAGTTATATATTTAAGAAGTCTTTAACTATAATCATCACTAATCAAATGTAGAAGCATTATATAGAAATAACTTAAGATGAAAAAAACAACTTAAAAGTTGGCCACAAAATTACCTCTTTTTATTGATCAAAATATAAAAGGAAGAAAAACACCCAATAGGAAATGACTAATATACAATGTGACAACACCATTTGTCAGCTTAAACTTCTCATTCTAATTTCTCATCTCCTACACAATCCCTATCTTTCAAACACAACCAAAAACTAATTGACATTAATGAAAACCCCATTAATCCCCCCCCCCCNCCCCCCCCCCCCCCCCAACTATCTTCGTCCAATTCAATAAGCTGGCCTAGCATGAGCCCAACCATATGCATCATGCCCAACCGCCCCCCCATTGGCAAGCACATTAGGTGATACACCGTAAACAGGCAGCACGGATGGATCGGGTAACCCCGCTTGCAGCTGCCCCCCGCTGCCCCCAATTCCGGGTGGAGAGCTACTTGCACCACCGTGGCCAATGCTACCCCCTTCATTATCATCATCTTCTAGAGGTAACCTCTCATATGTTGCATTAGCAAAAGTGGCAGCAATAACCATAACTGGCCCTGCAGCAACTAAAGAACCTACAACACTCCCACCGACTACCTGTCCTTGCCCTCCGGCTAAGTAGACTGTTAGCCCGGTCGAGCCAGGAGGGGCTGGTCCGGGCAAAAACGTCCCTGTTAAAGATAAAATCTCAAACCTACCGTGAAGTGCCACTACCGCACCAGGCGCAGCAGGCTGTCGTAGCGTGACGTTGGCCACCGAACCGTTCCCGCTAAGCACACAAATCCCACGTTGACGTCTCCGGGCGAATTGGGCTATGCTCTCAGCCACGTCCGCGCCTCCAGCTACCTCCATCACGTGGCTTCGGAGCGCGTTGGGGCTATCTCGTGTGACAAAGATCGGTGGTTTAGGCTTGTTTTTAGATCCAGCCGGTCTACCTCTGGGCCTGCGTGTTCCGACCTCCACGGCGCCTTCTCTCGGTTCGCCTCCCGTGTCCCTATCTTCGTCATCGTCTCTACTCCCGCTCCCACTCCCACTCCTCCCACCGCTGTTATCATTCATCGATATCTCTAAGTCTCGTGGTTTTAGCATAGGCGAATTGCCTGCCGGGTCCATTCCCGGAAGGCCTATTTGACCCGTCCACCACGGATTAGCCAGACTGTCTAGTTGAGATGTTCCTTTTCTTGTCTAGTGTATCACTCAAGCCCTTTGGCTATCCACGAACAAGACCTAAAACGAAAGCAGGCTTAATTGGTCTTCAGACAAGTAGTTTGATGAGAATTGGACTCAAATAAAGGAGGTAGAGAGAAGAATCTAATAGTAGCCCTTGATCTTTACCAAAAGAAACGGAGAACTGATCATCTCAGTGGGAAGAACATGAAATAATGGAACATATTCAAATTAAATTAGGAAAAAAAAAGGAGAACGTACGCTTCAAAGTGATAGAATCAAACCACCGAGAGGATGGAAGAGAGAGAATAAACCAGAGCACTAAGAGAGAGATAATGGGATTTGTTAAATTTGACTGTATAATTGAACTTTGCATATATATATATATTATTTTTTTATGACTTGGTTTGCTTGAAATTTAGGAGCTACATGTATGCAATAATTGTAGATTGACCAAAATTTTGATTAAATTTCAATACACAAAATGTTTTATCTATTATGTGTACGATAATATTTTAACACTCATTTAAATTATCTATCTTATTATCAGTTAATTAATTTATTAATGATTGATATATGATTTTTTTAATTTATTAAAATTTCGTCTACTCATTTATATTACTTATTCAAAGACTTTTTGTTAGGAATAGAAAATAGAAATAAAAAAAGAATAGGGTTTTGTACTGGAGTTACAATAGTTTATAGTAAGCACTACGCACTGCTTTTAATTAGGTCTTGGAAATTAGGGTTTTCGTGGGGTCGCGTGCGCGTGGGCAGGTGGGGAGCACGTCGTCTTTTCGGGCCCCACAATTCAAACGTTTTTGTGAAGACACTGAAGAGAAGAGAGGATCATCAAGTTGCAGTTGGATAGTGGGAGTCTATAGTTCTTAGTTCTTTCTGATCAATTACTCACTTCTTTCTAATTCCTAACCCTTTTTCCTCAATTTGAAGTATCAAATACCCATCACTACTTCGTATAATTTACTGTAACGTGTATAAATATATAACATTTAAATTATACTTTGATGATAGATAAACAACGAGTTCTTTGAATTCAGAAAGTGTGGTATATAAGATAATTTTAACGAGTACTATACATCTAATACTTTATTAGTACTTGTAATATTTCATCAACTTAGCATAATAATCCTTGTAGTATAACAGTTACATGGTTTTTTGAGTTCATTCACAACTACTTCTACTTCAAATATGAAAATAGTAAATATTATGTAGCACTGCAGTGTTCAGTATCATTATGATTTGGTGATGTACCTTTTCACACCTTAGACATCATAAATGAATATATAAAGAATAAAATAAACTCTAAATTATAAAGTGTATATTACCATATATATATATATATATATATATATTTGTATTTTTTCTATATTTGGTCAATCATTATTTTGACTAAATAATAATGAGACATGCTGATAGATTGGCTCGCTTAGCTTCTTATGATAGGCATATCCAGTGGTGGGATAGCTCAGATCCTCTGAGTAGCTGAACTCTTGGTTAGTGATGACACGTTTACGTGCATTTGAAATCAGATAAAGTTTAGAATCAGTTTTCCTAAGAATCAGTTGAAAAATGAAATGTTCAGGAATCAAAATCTAAAATCAGATTCATGTGTTTATTAACTGTTAAGAATCAGAATCATGAATCATATTATGGAGAATATGAATGATTGTTTGTATTTACTAAATCAATTAATCGAAATAAAATATGTGACGTTACTAAAATATCCTTCAAGAAAAATAAAAAGTAGAAGTGAGAGATGGTTAGATAAGTATTTTGAGGGCATAATGAATTTTTTAGAACCCATTCCAAATGAATAAAAAATATTTTAAGGGTATAAGGATTTTTTAGAATTCATTCCAAATGAATAAAAAAATATGGAATCTCATTACCACATTTTCATTAGGAGTCACATTCCATGAAGTTAAAGATATCCATTATGGTCATGCTATAGAGTCCACTTAAAATTGGATTCTAAAATCATAATAAACAACTAAAATGAAAATTTGAAATCAGATTCCGCAGAAACTGATTCTAGAGAATCAAATAAACGCGCCATAAGTATTTGTAATTTTGAGTTAATTTAGTCTAAAAAGTAATTAATAATTAGACTGATTTTAAAGGTATATCAAACATTATTTGGTAATATCTATTAATTTTATATGGTTTTGCCTCCCATCTAACTCCCTCACTTCCACTCTCTCCTTTTGAAGTCAAACAAGGGATTAGAAAAAAACAAAACAATGAAAACAATGTTCAACGGCTCCTTAAAATATAGAATAAATAATATACGGTGCTACTTAATTGCCTCTTATTGTTATTTATCATATGACAATAATAGCCTCATGGACTGGATTCGGAAAGTGTATATTTTCAATTTGATTACTCTATTCCTCGTAACTGTACAAGCTATTTCCTTCCACTATTGTACTTCCATTTCTCATCTATAACGATGATCTGATGATGTAGAGGAGCTCCATTATAAGGCATAGTTATTGTACTATTCAATGACACACATATATATATATATATATATATAGACACTAAAAGTTAGCTTAGTAATTGAGTATGTAATTTTTTGGGGTTAGCTTTGTTAATTGATGTTAAAATCATTACTGGCATGAACTAAATATTTTATTAGTAATTAACGGTGGATATTGTAGGTAATTTTTGTAAAAATCGAGATTTTTTTCATGGACTTTAAGTATATCCTACAATATTGAAAGGGACAAGTATTGATTTAGAATGATTATTGGGTGACTAAATAATTGATCAAATGATGTGATAATTACTTATATATTAGTGTTTTTGATTCACTAAAATAATTTAATAAATTAAGTTATGATTGATTGTCACGTCACGTGATCACTTAAAACTTGATTAAATACTTAAAACTTGATCAACTACTTAAAACTTGATCAACTATTTGATCGGTGTAAAATTACTCGCTAATTTATTGTCAAGCATTTAGTGATGTTATTTGCGCTAACAATACAATTATTGATATGGATATGTAGAAACTTACGAGTCAAAGCAGAATTCATCTTGGCATATGATTGAGTTAGTATAACACACCCAGTAAGAACTAGCAACTAAATTAATGAATTTCATTAAATTATTTCAATCACGTTATCTAGCATGAGCCTTATTTAATCGGTCAAATTAATATATCGTACATATGTATCATTTTAAAATCGATAATTTATTTGTCAATGAAGAAATCTTAGAAACTTATTGATCATTGATTGTGATTTAAGAGTAATTATTATGATTGAGATGAAAGTGTATTAATTAAGATTATCATTTTTATCCGATCGAAGAATTTACTAGCTACAAAATCTAGATTTAATGGCCCTAATGTAAGGTGTGCAATGAAAAATCACCCCGAATCAAATGAAACAGGATGAGTTTTTTGTTTTAATCGGGAAGGGCTGGATGTAAAAATTTTGTCCCGTGCTGGATGGGATGGGACACGGGACAAGAGTCTCTGTCCCGATTTTGTCTTGTCCCGTCCCGATATATATATACACATTGTATTTATTTTTTAATTTTAACCTTAATTCTTTTGATTTTTAACCTGTAATTGATTTCTAACCTTTATAACATAGTCTAAATCTCTAAAAAAAGTTCTAAAACAGCCCAAAATCCCAAAAAACAAATCAAATTCAGCCCAAAATCGTTCAAAAAATGCCAAAAAATGTAGTAAAATGGGAAAAGACACGTCTCATCACGTCCCGTCCCGGTCGGGATTTTCTCTCTATACGGGACGGGACTAAAAAAAATTGTCCCGTCCCGATCAAGACAGGACAAAAAGATCCAAAACTCATCCCGTCTCGTCTCGTGCACACCCCTACCTAATGCAAACAACACTGATGTCATCACATAATGAACAAGAAGTGGTTTGATTTCTCAGAAATCATACGAATCAAGTTTTCAACCATAATAAATCGCTTTCTAGCCTCTGTTCAAGAATTTCTTTAAAAAATGCTGGTCATCCTCTATAATTAACTTTCGACTTTCAATCCAAATTCGTCTCAACTTTCATGTTTTCAAAATTCTTTATATCAATCATTCATTTGATTCGTCATTTAATCATCAAATTATCCTATGTTCCATCTATATATCTACTAGCCTTTTGATATGTCGTAGCCAATTGGCCCTTTGTGATTTTTGTTTTAACATATTCGCATAAAGGAAACTCAGGTTTCTTCTACTTCTTTCAATATCTAAAAATATCATAATGTTCTAAATTAAATTCCATTTGATTTCTATATATTGGAGCGTATCATCTTTTTTCTTGATGCATTCTTGGATTAGTCTTTTATTCTCTTAGTGGGGGGATTTGCTCCCGGTCTTTATGCTTAGTGGATTATCTTTTCGGTTGAGTGAAATCAATGGAGTCCTTCTGTGATGACTTTGATAACATGTTGGATTTAGACGACCTGCTGCAAGAAAACAGTCAAACTACAGAGACATGCTTTGGTACAGTGGTCCATGGATTCGATTCTAAGCAGCAAAGTAGTGGAGGTTCAGATTCTCGGTGCAGGGGTTCATCTCCTCGTCGTCTTCCCCCTCTAGTATAGACTCTTATTCCCCTCCAATCGACGGTTGTATAAAGGTGAATTATGACTGTTCCTTTTCTAAGAACTTGTGATGTAGGTTTCATAGCTCATGACTCTTTTGGAGAAGTATTACAAATCGAAGGACTTGCGATGGAAGCACTTGGGTCGAGATATGGGGAATTGGGTTTAATTAATTGTGGACTAGATTGCATTTTGAGCTCTGGTGGACTATGAGCCACTACAAGAAATATGACATTCCCAAGGATTAAAATATAAGGTTCATAATCACCTCTTATTAAAAACTCAAAACAATAAGAAATTTTAAAATCAAGTAAAATTTATTCCGATTAAAAAATTGGAGACCCCTCATATTTCGTTCTTGAGCTCTCTCAATACTGTAGCTCGATTCTCTTACTCCATTTTCAAATCTGAGAAGCTCAACTCGTTGCTCCATTTTAATTAGAGAAGCTAAAACATTGAAGACCTCTCGGGAGTACTGTGGCTCGATACCCTTCTCTCACACTCTCTCATTCAAAGACAAAGCAACTAGGGTTTCATTGATTTTTAGGTTTGGAGACCTCTCAACATTTCACTCTCTCTCGATTCTTCTCTCTTACTCATTCATTCAAAGACAAATAAGATCCTCGTCGTGGGTCTCATCACTGTGCTTGGTTCTCGTCATCGTGGGTCTTGTCACTGTGCTTGGTTCTTGTTATCGTCGGTGAGAATCTTGTTTGGTTTGTTAAAATTGATTTATCATTTTCTCTGAGTTTGTAGGTTATGTTTGATTTGAGGTAGTTATTAGCTTTGTTTGTTATAACTAAGCTTTTCTTTTTGGGCCCTAAACCTACGAATTTTAGGGTTAAGGTTCCTTTCTCCATTTCTTACATGCGTGTTGATCAATCATCATCATGGGTTTCGCGGTCTCATATTGTCTATTAGGGTTCTGTATTGAGCTATTCGCTATTTGGGCATGATGATTAACCCTATTTCACTATCATAGAAGTTGATCTCGCTAATGGTGAGTGTCTCATTTCTCGATCTGCTGTGAAGTATTTGCTATAATTTCACATGTGTTTTATTTTTCCTCCCCTCCCCTTCGGTGGAGATACTGTCCGTTTTCTTGCTGAATTTGTTGATTGGTGATCCTCTACATTAAAAGACTTGTTTATGTGCCATCACTGGAAAAATTAGGAATCTCTAAAAAGTTTCTTTAAAAACGATATAGCCTTTGATGAGATTAATAAGCTTGTTACCCTAGGTTATTTTGCTGATGTTTCTCTTTGTTGGTTGAATCCTCTAACTTGCATGATTACGGTATGTATTGGAACTATTTTTTTGGTAAAGTGCTACATTTTTAAAAACTAAAAAATTTTGAAAACCCTTGCGTAATAATTGCTGCCTAGCAGCAATAAATGTATTATGTTCGCCTTTAATTGTTTGGTCATTTACTTTTATGATATATCGGTGGAAGGTTTGAAGTTTCATTGTTCATTATCATTCAGGGTGGATTTATTCCATATTTATTCCATATTAGATGATTGCTTGTGCCTTATTTTATTGGAGGCGGCTCAGCAGACGCAGCTGCTTGCAGGAAGGTCCATGGGACACACTCGAGACATATGGTATGAATATGTCTATTGCACTCTATTTTTTATTTTCACCATCTGAGCCTTTGTGCTGTTTTGGATCTAGATACATAGTTTCTCTTTGAGATTTATAAGGGTTTCTTTTACTTTGATTTTAGCCCTTGACCTTTGAGCTTTGGTATGTGAGCTCCAAAGAATATACATTCATACAAGAATCTCTCTTACTTAATGTGGATGGATTTTGTTCCACTTAGACTTTTTATTTGCTTAATTTGAAATTATAGTTGAATGATATACTGAGCTTTGGTCAACATCGAGTATGGAAAAGAATGGGATTGTCTTGGAGTGCGTATGTGATTTTGTTGTTCTCATTTGATATTACTTTATTTTCTTTTTATACCAAAATTCTGAGAAAGTTTTGAAGTTTTTTGACAGAACGAAGATGGGAGACTATGTACTGGATTTGTGCTATGGAATTGGGGATTTGGCGTTCTTGTTATCAGAGAACGTTGGTCCAACTTTTCTTTTCAGTAATTTATATTTTGGTTTTGTTACGAATAACCTATACCAACTGTATAGAAAACTAACATTGTTATGGACATTGATACCAGTCTATGAATGATTCTAGTATTTGAGTATTGGTATGTGAGCTCCGAAGAATATGCATTCATATAGGAATCATGTATAGACTGTGAAAGTAAAACATAACTCATTTTGATTAATATTAGTTTAATCAACCATGTTAGGGTGTTGCTAAATCTCAGTACTTGATCCAATTAGTCTATCATATAAATTGTTGCTCCAGATTTGCTTGATATGTGACAACTTTTCAGTCCAATATTACTAAGTCAGTAGCATTGCAGTTTTATCCGTTTGAACGAAAATTTGTGATTCTATGACACTAACATTATATTGTTACTAGAGAGTTGATAAATAGATCTAATCCTATATGTTTACTATGTGCTCGCGCAATGATTGATGAAATAAACACATACGCACATTTTGTTTGGTATGCAGTTGGATGTTAACATCTTGACTTATGTCACGCAATGACTAGTCTTTCTTATCTTGGCACCTAGATGTTTCATCATTTTTATTTGTCCTTATATTCAGACAATAATTTAATTGAAATCTTAACAGCACAAAGCCAGGAACGATGATGGTATGATTATGCTAACTGGAAACTACTTTGCACATATTACAGTTGATGCACGTCTACAAATGATTTCCCATTATGTCTAATCAAACCTGGATTCTGTGGCGATGGACTTCAATGTGACGGTGTTTTAAATATATGTTAAAACACTTGCAGCGTGTTTATATATGATTATTGTATGTTCTTTTTAGAGCTTTGGTCTTACTTTTTCTTTAGATTATGTATCATAAAATATGTAGTTTGGTATGATTTCAAGCCCTTCTTCTACTGCCATCATTTTTATACTGGATTTTTCTTAGGGTTTTATTATACATGAGATTTGAATGTTGATCTTTATACTTTTATGTTGTTATTTTTTATATTATTTGACATTTCTTATATTTATTTTTTGTCAAACCCCTTGCAGAAATAATGTATATTGTATGAACTTCTTATCCCTTTGCTTCTACTGTAATGTTGTGGATATGGTGTTTTAAAGGCTAATGATGCTTGTTTTACTTTAGATGATGAAACCTAGGGACTTTAGTCTAAGGTGGAAGTTTGGTCAAAAAAAATTAAAGCATAAAAAAATCAACCACATTTTTATGCTTTAATTTTTTCTCATATTATGATGCTAGTTTGAAGTTTATTTTGTGGATTCGTTCACCAATTCAGAAAACTCATACCAAACACAAAGTCTTGCATGCTTGCTGCCATAATCATACATTTTTGGATATCAAAAGTGCTTGGATCGATCGATTTTAAAAATTAAAGAAAATTAGATCTGAACCACGAACGGTTCATGGACGGAATATAAAAAAAATTTGATTTAACTTATTTAATCATATTAAATACTTTAAAACCAATTTTATTTTGATCATGCATATACGATATTAAAATAAATAGATTAAGGGAAAACGATTTTTCAGCTTTATTCTATATCGGAGAATTTCTGAACTGGTGAAACTCCCTCGGGCGTTCTTCGTGTTCTTTAAGCTTTAAGATCAAAATCATGAACTTGATCTTCCATGAACGATTTGCGAATTAGTCCACCAACAACCACCCATTAATTTCATAAATATATCTCAGAAGAATTTTACGTAGGAATTTGAGTGTGAGCTCTCAAAACTATTGAAGAAGAAAAATCAAATCTTTCTTCTTCAGATTAATTTCAGCGGCAACAGTAGTGAGAGGAGAAAATATTTTTCTCTTTTTGTGTGTTGATAACAATAATTGTATCTAATACTCGTTATACTCATATATTATAAATTTTTTGAAAATTCCCCTAATATCTATTATTGCCGAAAATTACATGATCTCCTAGAGTTTTAATTGTATCAAAATTCATCAATCCTATTGACAAATATAATTGATAATTATCAATTTATTTATTTATTTATTTATTTTATTGATGTAATTATCTAATTATTAGAAAATAATAAATTAATTAATTCAATATTATAATTACACTAAACTAACTTAAGTGACATCACTTATCACATATAGGTGTAGGAAATATGCCTTGGCACCAAAACACATTTTACTCCAACTTAGTTCATTTTTCTGTTTCTGTTCTCTAAGCTATTTCTGAGACCGAATGGATCCACATGAATAAAGCTTAGGATTCAAATACCCAACGAAATTATCTCTATAAATTCTCGACCTATTTAATCCTGACATCTAGAAGTTCGATGCCAAATCAACTCTCGATTCATGCGTGCTACATTTTCTGTTGGTGTAAATAAACTCTATTCATTTTCACTGTCCATAGATTATTTTAACATAATACTAATCGTGAATATCAGTAACAAGCGCTGAATGTAAAATTACCGTTTTACCCATCTTGTTATTATTTCCTTAACTCATTTATTGACTGTGAATAAGAAAGACATTATAATGAATTGTCTCGTACAATTCACAAGTCTTACTCAATGACTCATTTCATCAAATATTTGGCTAAGTTAATTTATTCACACATCCATCAATAAAGCATAAGGTGATATTGTTGCTTTCGCAATCCAACTATGAATTTTCATATCTATGAATCACCCAACTCCTACTTAATTAAATTACAATTCCAATAACCGAGGTATTGTCCGCCAATTCAAACTCACTCATTTGACATATCAAAGATTGCAACTAACTAAGTCAAGTTACGTATTCACCTCAGAATTAAGATAATTAGATCATTATGGTGTAACAATTAGATTTAGAGCTAGGTAAACGGCTTTTGAGCTCTAAACTAAATTGTTACTAGTTTATTCAACGTGTTCATAACATGTCTAGGTTAACCATTTGAGTCTCCACTCTTATGCCCCAAGACTAACATCTAATGGTTACCAAACAATCGTAATCGGATTTGATTGCCTGGTCGATCCTAAGACTGCGAATATTGTTCTAAACTATTTCAGAATAGTTCATCTGGAGACGCTTTTGATTTCACTCTACTGTCATAGACAATAGTTCTAGAACCTGAGTAATTTATTAACATGTTTTAGTTTAAAATAAAATTTTCAATTTATTAATAAAAAGTTCAGTAACACAAATGTCTGAGAAATAACTAAATACAAATAAATAGTTATTACACGCTATTTTATGGACATATTCTAACAATCTCCCACTTAGACTAAAGTAGGCGTGTATAATCTCCTATCCCCAAGCCTTCCGGATGACCATAAAATATTTTACTACTTAAAGTCTTCCTGAATGGAACTGCCAGGTTGTTGACCGTTGAAATATGCGTAACTACAACTTATCTATGCTGAACATTCTATCTAATTAGGTGATACTTACATTTTATGTGTTTAGATCTCTTATGGCTTCTAGGTTCTTTAGTATTCGCTACAGCCCCACTGTTATCACAATAAAGTGTCATGGGCTTATCAGCATCTGGAACAACTTCTAAAGTCTTCCAGAACTTCCTAAGTCATACATCATCCTTCACAGCTTCACAAGCTGCGACATATTCAGCTTTCATGGTAGAATCAACATTGCAAGATTGCTTGATACTTCTTCATACAACTGCTCCACTATTCAGGATGAACATCAATCCTGAAGTGGTCCTCCTAGAGTCCTTATCAGCTTGAAAATCAGAATCTGATACCCCATCATATTCAAGTCGCAACCTGGATACATAAGCATGTAATTCCTTGTTCTCGTAAGATACTTAAGGATATGCTTGACAAAATTTTAATGCTCGATTCTAGGATTAGATTGGAAACGACTTACTATGTCCATGACATAGCAAATATCAAGTCTAGTGCAAAGCATCGCATACATGAGGCTTCCTACGGTTAAGGCATAGGGTATCCTTATCATGTTTTCCTCTTCTTGATGAGTCCTAGGAGACTGCTCATTATATAGCTGGCTTCATGTCTAAAGTGATGAAATTCCTTCTTGGAGTTTTACATACTGAAATGATCCAACACTTTATCAATATAAGATGCTTGAGAAAGTGTCAATTATATGTTCTTCCGATCTGGAAAGATCTGAATACCTAAGACAAATGCAGCTTCTCCAAGATCCTTAGTGTTAAATCGCTTTGCAAGCTAAAACTTGACACCAGATAATTTTCCTACATCATTCCCAATTAGTAAAATATCATATGCGTACAGACTAGAAAAACCACTTTCCCTTTGTGTATCAACTTATACACACAGGGTTTGTCCACCAACTGTTCAAAACCATAGTTCTGAACAGTTTTGTCGAATCTAATTTTCCACGACCGTGACGCTTGCTTAAGTCATAAATGGACTTCTAAAGTTTACAAACGTTTCCCTTTTGGCCTTTCTCCATGAACCCGTTTGGTTGAGCAATATAAATGTGCTATTCAAGGACAGTATCAATGGATAAAAGGATTCGAATGAATTTAAGCATGGCTACCGATAAGAAGGTATCCTCGTAGTCTACACCTTCTTTTTGGGTGTAGCCCTTGACTACTAGCTTGGCTTTGAATGTCTCTACATTCTCATCTAGACCTCTTTTCTTCGTATAAATCCATTTACATCCTACGGGTTTCATCCCTTCAGGAGAATCTATAAGTTTCCACTATGTTCGAGTACATCGAATGTATTTAACGTTCATGGCTTCCTGCCATAGGTTTTCTTCAGGACTAGCCATGACCTTCGAGTAAGAGATTGGTTCATCTAGGTCCTTGTTTGAGATAGTTGTCAAAGCTTCTCCATAATGCATGTACCTTTCAGGTTATCTCAGAACTCTCGCACTACGTCGAGGCTTCATAGTCTCTAGCTTCTATCATGATTTTTCTACTATTGAATCAAAAAAAAATTTCTATTATGGGAAGTCGATGTTCTCTCACTCAATAATTCCTCTAGCACAACTGTGTTTCTCGGGTGTACACTTTTAATATAATCTTCTTCGAGAGAACAAGCATTCGTGCTAATGAATATTTTCTTGTCAGTCATACTGTAGAAGATATACCCATTCGTTCCCAAGTGATAACCTACAAACATACACAATTCTGAACGATTGGCCAACTTTCTTGTCTTCGGTCTTAGAACATAAGTTAGGCAATCTCATATTCTAAAATGGTGAACAGATGATTTTCGCCCATACCATCTTTCATTTAGTGTACCAAGCACCGTCTTTGACAGAACTTAGTTTAGAATATATATCAATGTTAGTAAGGCATATCCCCAGAATGAATATGAAAGGGATAAGTAACTCATCATGTATCAAATCATATCCATCAGAGTTTGATTCCTTCTCTCTGATACACCATTTTGTTGTGGCATGCCAGGTGCTACAAGCTAAGAAAGAATACCTTCTTCCTTAAGAAAGTTCTCGAACTCTCCTAGCAAGTACTCATCATCACGATCAGATCATAGTGTCTTGATTTATTTTTCTAATTTCTTTTCAACCAACACCTTACATTCTTTGAACTTTTTAAGGGTTTCAGATTTTTTATGTATTAGATAAACATGACCAAAACGTGAGTAGCCATCAGTGAAAGTTACAAAGTATTCATAACCTCTACTTGTTTGGATATCCAATAGCCCACATACATCACTATGTATAAGTTTAAGGCATTGAGTGGCTCTTTCACCTTTTGATGAAAAATGTCTCCTGGTCATTTTGCCTTATATACAGGATTCACATGTCGATTGAGTGATAGTTCAACCTTTAGCTATCCCTATGTGAATCGATATTCACTTTAGTGTGACAAATCATGGGTACTATAGGTTTTACATGATACAATTTATTAATCATTCATGCAATAGTAATTAAGCATTCATTTCTGAAAATACAAATATCTTTATCAATGAATTTTAGCTCAAATCATTGCTCAATTGATGCACCAATAGAAATCAAATTCTTCTCAAAAGTTAGGACATATTAAACATCATGCAAAATAATAAAATGTTTCTCAAAATATAATTTAAAAGTTTCCACTGTTGCGGATGATGCTAGTGCTTCATTCTCCCAGCGGAAGTTGAACTCCCTCATCAAGCCTTCTGATTTCCCTGAACCCCTACAGGGAGTTACAGATATGGTTAGTAGCTACAGAGTCTACAATCCAAGAAAAAGTAGAGTCAACTACATAACAGGTCTCAGTAACCATTATTATACCTTTAGATCTCAACGCTTTAAGATACTCTAGGTAGTTGCGTTTCCAATGACCAGTAGCTCCACGGTCATGACACTTGTCTTTAGACTTGTTTACTCTCGCAGTGCTCTTGCCTTTGGCAGCTCTCGGCTTCTGCTTCTTTGCTTACCTCGAACCCCTTATTTGTTTCTTCTTGGAGCTAGATGTGAAAGGCCTACTTTCAGTAAAGTTACCCTCTCCAGATTTCCTCTTGCCCTTCATAAACAGGGTCTCATCAACTTACAACTCCTTCATAAGCTCAGAAAGTGAGTAGTTCATCTTATTCATCGAATAACTAAGCTTGAAGTTCTCAAAGGTACTAGACAAAGTCTCTAGGATCATATCCACGTGAGTCTCGCCATCGACCTGAGCACCAATGATCTCCATCTCGTTTAGATAACTTATTATCAACATCATATGTTCTCTGACAGGAGTTCTAGGTTCCATCATATCGTTCATGAAGTTACACACAACCTTTAGAATTATGGAATGCCTCTAAACCCAGTTAGCATCATTTTCATTTATGGAGGTGTCCAACTCACGTTCTTAGACCCAAGACTAGAAAGTTAGACCTAAGGTCAGATGTGTGCATATTTGTTGGCTATACTCTAGAGACTAGAGGTGGGTACTTTTATAGTCACAAGGATCAAAAGTTGTTTGTATCGATAAATGTCACATTCCTTGAACACGACTATACGAAAAACTACAAACCTCGAAGCAAAGTAATTCCCAAAGAATTAGTGTCTGATGAGATCATCCCACCTTCATCAACAACTAATAAACGACAAACCTCAAAAACCACAGTTCCTATTCAGGAAACCCTGGTGCAATGTCGTAGTGGTAGGGTTATAAGACAACCTATTGGATATAAACTAGAGTCACATGTCCTAGTGTCTGACACTGATAAGCACGATCCATCATCTTATGAAGAAGTAATGGGTGATCCTAAAAATGAGAAGTAGCAAGATGTCATGAACTAGGAAATGAAATCTATGTATTCCAATTCGGTCTGGGAACTTATCGATCCACCAGAAGATGTCAGGTCCATTGGATGTAAATGAATCTTCAAGAAGAAAAGAGGTGCAGATGGTAAAGTAGAGACTTTCAAGGCGCGGCTGGTAGCCAAGGGCTATACACAAAGGGAAGGAGTCGATTATGAAAAGACATTCTCCCCTGTTATCATGTTAAAATCCATTCGAATCCTTTTATCTATTGACGCTAGTTTAGACTATGAAATATGGAAAATGAACGTCAAAACAGCTTTTCAAAATGACTTTCTTGAAGAAAGTATCTATATGATACAACCAGAAGGGTTCGTGAGAAAGGGGTAAGTTTAGAAAGTAGCAAGTTGCTTAAATCTTTTTATGGATTAAAGGAAGCATCTAGATCTTGGAATCTTATCTTTGATGAGATTATTAATCATATCGCTTCGAGAAAAATGTTGGAAGCTTGTATTTATAAATACATCAAAGGCAAGATAATGGTTTTCTTAGTTCTTTATGTTGACGATATTCTACTCATTATGAATGATGTAAAAACTTTGTCAAATGTAAAGAAGTAGTTAGCTAAGATATTCCAAATGAAAGATTTTGGAGAGGGGAGCTATGTTCTAAGCATCCAAATTCTAAGGGATAGAAAGAACAAGCTTTTAACACTTTCTCAAACATTTTATATTGATAAGGTGCTGGAGAGATTCTCTATAGAGAATTCCAAGAAAGGTCATCTCTAAGGAGTAATGTCCTAAGACATCTCTAAGGAGTAATGTCCTAAGACATCTCAGGAGGAATATGATATGAGAAAGGTTGTTTTTGCTTCAGTTATTGGTAGTCTCATGTATGTCATATTTTGTACGATACAAGACATCTGTTATACGGTAGGAATCGTCAGTTGTTATCAATCAAATCTTGGTTTGGAACATTAGATTACAATAAAGCACATTTTCAAGTATCTTAGGAGAACCAGAAATTATATGCTTGTTTATTCAGATGGAGGTTAGAACCTTATTGGATATACTTATTCTAATTTTCAATCAGACAGAGATAGTGAAAGTTGACGTCTGGATCAGTATTCACCCAAGGTGGGAAGTTGTAGTCTAGTGAAGTATCAAATAATTCAATATTGCAGATTCCACTATCGAAACTGAATATACAGCAGCTTGTGAAGCTGCGAAAGAAACGGTATAGCTCAGAAAGTTCTATTCTAATCTAGAAGTAGTTCCAGATATAGACAAGCCACCAGTCCTATACTGTGACAACAGTGGGGCGGTAGCTAACTCTAGATAACCGAGGAGTCATAAAAGGGGCAAGCATATAGAAAGCAAATATCCTCTTGTAAGAGAGATCGTGCATCGAGGGGATGTGAGTGTTATGAAGATAATGTCAGATCAGAACCTGGATAATCCTTTTACCAAGATGCTTCCTCCGATGTAATTTGAGGATCATGTGTGAAACATGGGGTTAAGAGAGATGCCACATTTACTTTAGGTCAAGTGGGAGATTGTTGGGGGTAATGCCCTTGAAACATGTGTATTGACATTTTAATATTTATGAAAATACCTTTTTCTTATAGTTGTTCTTTTAAATTATTGTTAAATAATTTATATAAATATCTGAAAATTTCATATTCATTAATGAAAATATGATCTTGTATTAGTACGAAAGGATTCAGATCATAGATAATGAATAAAATTTTCAGCAACATATTAAAGTATGAAATTTTTAATGCATGGTTAAGTCATATATAATCTTATTATATAAAGTACCATCACTAAGTTGTCTACCATATCAATGATCTGGATCTAGATCACATGCATTCATAATCCTTAGTAGTCATGAACTCATATACATGTCTACTAGATCTTTTAATTGACTCGTTAAGATTTGTTTGTAAAACATGCCAGTGCTTTTGTTTTGGAGATTCAGTGTTGTGGATTGCTGGGAACATGATCTTTTAAGATTTGAAATCCAAGCTTTCCTAACTGATCATTTATTGGTTTCCTTAAGTGTTGATTCTTCAGCTGAATGGTTATTGTTCTCAAATTTATAATACGATTATAAATTAGCCATTCACTAGTGAATTAATGATACTTAAGGATCAAGAGGTGATTAGAGAGGTAAAATGATAATTTTGACCGGATCTAAATTATGAACCAATAATTACAGGTTAGAACTACGTGAATGATTATATCAAAGGACTACACGAGAATACTCTGTAAATATATTCTATAATCTCTAAGAGTGTAATTTCACATTTATAGTGGAGTAATAATGAAATTAATAAATAAGATTATTTAATTAAAGAGTTTAATTAATTATATAGTTTATTGAAATTTAAGATTATAGGTCCATAGTTCCCAAGTCACTACTGTAACACACACTCTAGGTTGTGAATATTTCAGGACATGAGAAAAGGACTGACTTGTAAAAAGAATTTTTATTCTGAGGCAAGTACATAATTATGTGTGATTGATTAATTAATTGAATTATTTATATATAAAAATTTCAAAAATTACATATATATATATATATAATTATATCGATTCATTTTTTAATTATCGATAAGTGAGACAGAATATCTAATTTGTGAAATTAGATAATTATAAATTATTATTAGATAATAATTTGAATCAACTAAATTTATTATTTGTGAACTAACAGATAAGTTAGTTGATATGGATAATAAATTATGTTAATTTTGAATTAACTAATATCTAGATATTTATCTAATTAAAATAAATATTTAATTCAGAGTAATTGTCAGGTGTCAATAACTAATTGAGAATCAGAGATTAACATGAACTACTGTAGTACCACGTGGCACTGCAGCATTGGAGGTTGTACAATACTGTAGTGCTGTGGTACACAGTCCTGTGAGGCACTGTGATAGCTTACGGCAACTGCAATGCCGTGTGGCACTGTTGTTATGCACAAATTGCAGTGAGTTCCACAGTAATAGTAATTTTGAAATTAATTATTATTTTCAGTTTATTCCTAAAATCTGATATGTCATTATCTAGAAAATATATAGATATTATCCTATTGGCCTCGGTGTTGATAGAAGAAAGTTGAGAACACAATTGCTATCAAGGTGTCTTTCTCTGTGATTAAAAGTTAATCAAAAACTCTGAAAAAATAATCAATGTATTCTCTGAGATGATTGTTTCATAAAATTAATCATTCTCAGCAAATATCTAGATCTCATGTGTTGAGTACATCTAGAGACAGAAAAAATGTCTTTAATTTATTCTAGGTGCCCACACACATCCCCAGTGTGTTTGAGGATTGGCTTAGAAGATTTTAGTGTGGATCTCAAAGTCTGTTGTCCGTGGGAACGCATGATCGTTGGTTTGTGAGGTCGTTTGATATAGACTACAAGATGTATATGATTCATATCCATGTATGTCTTACACTTAATGTATAAATATATAATGGATCCTACTTAAAAAGAGTTTTCAATAAAAAAAAATTTTGGAAATCGTTGCGACGCGCTTATTTTACTTTATCGAAAAAAGATTCATTTATAATAAATTTTTAAAAGCCTCATGCTTCCGTCGCGTGAGTGTCGCATTTGCAATAGCTAATAACTGATAAAGAGTGGATGCATATATTACCCTTGTGAACCTTTCCCGCCTGATTCATACTAGTGAACAGTTGAACCATGATCATTTTATCTTCTCATATCAAGCGCGTCTAGTGTATTATGTACAAGATCCTAAAAAAAGAGTGGCATGTGTTGTTCATACAAAATCTAGAGATTTGTTTGGTATAGGGGAGTCTAGGGGTGTTCATGGTTTGGTCCGGTCAATTTTTTGACCTAAAATTGAACTGAACCGAAGCTTTCGGTTCAACTGTGTTTCGAACCGAACAGAACCGTGAATTACAGTTTGGTTTGGCGTTTTGGCAGCACCTCTTCTCTTTCGCAGTTTTAAAGCTCATTGAACAATAGAAGTGAATCAAAGTTGAATATGATTTCTCTAGAAAATACTAAACGAATATCTCAAACTTACAGTTCAAATTAGTGAGCTCATGAAATATCTCAAACTTACGCATATCTCAAACTTAGAATTATAGCTCAAACGATAGAAGGGAATCAAACTTACAATCTAAATATAAAATACTAAACTAATGTCTTAAACCTACAGCTGAAACGAATATCTCGAACAAAATGAAAGAAGGGATGAAATCACCAGATCTTAAACAAATATCTCAAAAAACACTAAACGAATTACAACTCAAAATCACCAAATCTTAAATGAATTACAGCTCAGACAATATCAGAATCCTAAATGAACTAAAGCTTAGAAAGAGCAGTCTATTTTCTTCCATCTTATTGAATCTAGAACACAAAGAAAGAGAACCTAAACAGAGACAACATCTCAGGAAACCCTTCAAAGTTATCTCAAATTATGAATATCAATGATTCTGAATATCAATGATTCTGAAAATCACCAAGACAACCTCTTAGAAAACCCTAATCAAAATAGAAAATCACCAAGAAACAAAAATTAACTAAAGAAAACAAATAAACATAAATTACCTTCGTGACTATCTCAGACGCAGACGCAGAGACGCAAATATTGGCTGAATGAGAAGGAATGAGAGGCAACTGATACGATGACAAAACTTTCTCACTTCTCAGACCACTTAGAATCAAGAGACGTGTTGACAAAGGGAAGAAGAAGAAATGAGAGAGAAGAAGCATAATCAAAGTGAAGTAGGAGAGATGAGAAGCAAAATCAAAGCGAAGTAGGAGAGGGGAGAAGCAGAATCTGAGAGAGTAAGGAGAAGTAGAGTTCGATTGAAGAAGGAGAAACAAGAAAAAGCTCGGGCTCGACGAAGAAGAATGGAACCCTAATACATTTCAGCTTATATACTAAGGGTAGATGCAAAATGGCAGTGTATTGAGTATGTTATATGAGAAATTGCAAAGGGTCCTAAAACTACGTCATTTTGGTATATATGTTCGGTTTGGTTCGGTTCAAAAACTAAAAAATTGAACTGAACTGAAACTTTGGTTCAACAGAAATACTGAACCAAACTCAACTGAATGAACTTAAGTAACCGCCCGAACCGATCATTTTTAGTTCAGTTTAATTCGGTCGGTTCGGTAAATTTTTGCTCACCCCTAGGGGAGCCAACTATGGAAAACGACACATAAGTATATTTTGGAAACTAGGAACACAATGAGCATGACTTTGAAGACATGTTTGATGATAACCAATAAGATGTAGATTTGGTTAGACCAAATTGTGATGGTGAGGAAATTAATATAATTTTAGGTAGATCTGATGAACAATCCAGTGATGTTAATATAAGGGATGACATCATGAGTGATCACGACCGAATTTGATTGTGTCGTTTTAGGTCAAGTTTATTTCTATATTTGAAGTTTATATCCAATTTCACATATTGATTTATTGAACAACGATTAATGTTTTCATATTTATTTCACAAAAAATTATCATATCTCATTCAAAACGCTAAAACTTAGTGATCAAATAGAGTCCATCTACCAGCAGAGGAGACTTTACAGGTTTGAATCCGAAGTTGAGGGATAATATAGAACTGGAAAGTGTGTGTGTTTTATAATTTAATTAAACTATCTCATTATTTATATTAAGAAATCTAAGTATTTTGACTATGCAAATATAGATGAAGTTTCTATACCAAAGAGGTGTGGCAAGACGCTTATGAAAGATATATGGAATTTACCCGAGGGAGAGAAAACGAGTGTGGAATTTAATGATAAGATTCAACCCGTTAGGGATGGATCAAAGGTGTTTACAAGTTTCTTGGGTTACTCTTGTGAAAAGTTAGACCTTGTTGCCATTTCACTTTATAGATTGGAGAAAAAGACCAAAGTCCTACAAGGATGAAGTTTGGGGCATTATTGAGGTAATTTCTTCGTAGTTTGTCATGAACTATTATTTGGTCATAATACTAACTTTGTATGGTAAATTTGGTAGTCCAAATATGATGTTGATGTTGCTGCCTACAAGTACGATGGATATGCTCAACAAGAAATGGAGGGATGAAAAATGTGAGCTTAGGACAGAATCTGAGGCAAAATATGCAAGCGTAGAATTATGTCTATCACATAAACCTCCTCGAATGTAGAGGGATTCATGGACCACTCTTATCCACTTTTGGTACTCTCGAGAAGGAATGGTAATGATTATATTATTATTCGATTAGATAATGAATTTTATGTTAAATATGAATTGAATTATGACATTTATCTTTTTTATGATAGAAACGTAGTACCACCAATAAGGAAAATCAAAGTAAACAAAAAATGTTATGTATGTTGGGCCAAGCAAGTATAGCATAAATATCTCATCATATGGTAATTAATGATTATTTATATTTAACAAAGTTTGATTAATTTATAAAATTAAATGTGTATTCATTATTTTGGTATAGGAAAAGAGACAGGGAAAAATCCTAGTCGTGCAGAGTTATTTGCAATTATCATAAAGATGAGACTTTTATTGATCCATAATCTGAAGTCACGATTGTAAGTGATTATTACATTAAAATTTTATGATAATTGTTTATATTAATTAAAGTTCTTTATTACATTAAAGTCACTGATTGTTGTTTAAATTACTCAAAGTTTCTTATTACATTAAAGTTATTACATTAGGTATAATTCTAATTACTGTGACTTATGTTTTGCATTATGAAATCTATGCAGGAGTGCATCGCTAAACTTCCTGATCTTTCTGAAAACGTTATATCGACAAACAATGTTTTTTCACAAGTCAAGGGAAATGAACATCTCGGACGTATGCGAGTGCTTAATATAGTCCCTACTCCATTGAGGTTATTTTCACCCTCCTCAAGTGCACAATATGGTGGTGCTTCTTCTAGCTCCCAGCTGGATCAAGAAAACACGCATTTATAGTGAAAAATCATTGAATTGGAGTCTCCCCAATCAACAATGTCATCTCAATTAACACCGATGTTTGAGGAAATTAACAAATATGTTCATATTTGTTTATGATTCACGCCTTAAACATGTTCATATCTTTTATTATCGGGAATTTGAAGAGGCGTGATATTGGTGCTTTATGTATTCGTTTTAAAAACTTAAGTTTTTCTTCATCTAACTTGTAATGGTATATTAGATATAACATTTGCATTACTCAATTGACTTTATTACCGTATTTTCATTTTTATTGTCATCGGTGTAATGGAAGACAGATGAAAATTTGATGTTTTATTAATTAAGAATCATGCTATTGTTGTTGTGAATGTGTAAAATTATTGAAAACTATTTTTGCAGGTAACTTTCGGGCATACACACCAAAATAGGAGCAGTATACTGAAAATTACTCTATATTGGCGGTTATTATCCACCGGTATAGAGCTTGGAAAATGATCTTTCCTGACGGTTAACATCCGACGACAAAGATAACCTGTGAAACCGTCAGGAAATACTAGAGGTTAGTGGTTTCCGACGGTTACGAACCACTAGATAACATTCGAATTACTTTGCCAGTGGTTAACAACTGCCGATAAAAGTTCTTCTTTCGGTATATCTGGCAGTTCTGGACCGTCGAAAAACCACTTGAATAGCCCTTCTTCAGCGACGAGATAGCCGACAGATTTTTTTCCGCGGGTTAACCACCAGCAAAAGTTCTTTTGGTTTTTCTGGCGATTTTGGATGGCCAGAAAGCTTTTTTCCAGTGACAAGATAGCCGACGGTTTTTATCCGCCGGAACTTTTTTTCCGACGATTTAAACCGCCTGTATAACGTAAAAAACCGTCAGGAAAAACGGAATTTCCTATAGTGGCACCTCAAACAATAATGATCGTATAATTATTTACTATCAAGATTATATACTTTCTTGTCAGCATACTGTACAAATTTTTCTTCACATCAATTTGCTTAGCGTTAGTTACATTATTAGTTTTGAAGTTAACGAGAGAAATACTTTTTAAACCCCAAGATATATATGGAAGTCTGAAAAGACTTCATTTTTGGTTAAATTTCCGTTTTTACCCATTAAATTAAGGTTATAAAAATATTGAATGTTCTTTATTTTTAATTATCATCTACATTAGCATTTTATTTCAAATTCAATGTAAGTAAGCAACATGGTCAAATACTATAAAAATAACTGATTGCATGAGTTCTCCAGGTAAAAAGAACAGATAGATTGGAACAAATTTCAAGAAAATTCACTACAAGAAAAACTTATCATGGTGACGGTTTTGTTCCTCTATTGCGATGGTTCTAACGGCCAATAAAAAGATTTACAGCGGTTCAAAAATCACCACCTCAAAAGTTTTTGTCGGTGGTTATTTCAACCGCCGGCAAAGGGGGGTCTTTTCCGGCAGTTTTCATTCTCTTTACCGGGGGATTCAAACCGCCGCCAAATGCCCAGAAAGCTGAAAGAAAGTATATTTCCCTGTGTCCTTTCTGGCGGTTTAAAACTGTCGGTAAAGATTATTTAGCGGTCATTCAAACTGCCACTAAATGCCCAGAAACAGAAAAAAATATTTCCCGACAGTTTTAAACCACCTCTATAGGCTCCAAAACAGCGGCTACAAATTGAAATTTTGGCCAAATTTTTTTTTGTTTTTTGAACATCTCATAATTTTCAAAAATAAATGTTTCAAAGAACATTCTATATCACAGATTTCAGAATCTATCAATATAAAAATTTTAACAGTTCAGAGTCCATCAATTCAAATATTCACAAATTCTTACATTTTAAACATTCACAAATTCAAACATTCACACATTTTAAAGATTCGGAATCCATCAATTGAAACATTCACAAATTTTAAAAACAAAACAATATAAGTTCAAACTTAAGCAAATAGGATATTTTTCATCATCACTGAACTTTATGCGATCATGAAGTTGAGGGAGGATCTCCAGAATCCTATAAACACATAAAAATTAACAAAATTAGTACTAGTGTTGGAATAAACATAATTTATAATTACGCAAGTATATATTCCTTAGAAATCTTACATGATCACGGCCGGGGAATGAGAACGAAGGATTTTGTGCTTGCATAATTTTCATAAGGTATGCCACTTGGAATTGAAGTTGAACTTGACTATCTTAAAGTTCATAGACCTGTGACTTAATTCTCTCATGTTCTATGATCCAAATACACTGGTGAGAGTTGGATATAGTCTCATTCCACGGATTCGTCTAGGATGCTCTAAACACATAACTTCAGAAAATGCATATCTAGGGGTGATATTATTCCCATCATGTGTTTGGGTTGCCAGAAGTTCTTGCATTTTCTCATACAACACAAATAAACAATTTGATCGCATATGTGAAAAATTTAGTTGAAAAATAAAAAATATTGATAAATATAGACTTAAAAATAATTCTTATAGCTCTAGAAGCAGATTCTTGATCTACCCAATTCTCATCTTTACGTTTATGCGTTTCTATGAACAGTTCGACCGCATTGGGTTCTCTCCCCAACACCTCCATCTAACATTATGTTTAAAAAATAATATTTTGATCACAATACTAAAAACAAAATTATTACTTATAATAGAAAAGATTTACGTACCATTTTATCTTATTTTTTAGCATAGTTTTTCCTTCCTAAAGAATGATGTATACTTTGTTTTGCTCGTACCGCAGTGTTTGTTTCACTACGAGCCTATTATTTGAGAAATAAAATTAGAATTTATTCTACATACTAAATAAATTTCAATGTCAAAAGAAAATATTCTAATACCATTCCTTCATAAGAGAATAAAAAATGGACAATAGCATTCTACTAATCTCGTGGAACTGCCTCAGGTCTATGTGTTAGGTATTCTTCTTCGCTCGGATATTTTATCGTATTCATTGTTCTCAATTTACTTTTGTAGTCCTTCCAACTCTTATTAATTGAAGACAATGCAAACTTTCGGTTGGCGTCAGTAACTTCTCATTTACTCTGAAAAATTACAAAGGTATAGTTATAAAAAATAATGGAAGAGACAATTACAAATAAGTATTTATACCTTCACGATATCCCATACTGCATTCTAGTACATTTCAGGCCCTTTCTTCCAATTTTCATAGGTGACCAGCAATAGATCCTAGGTGCGTCCTAGTGAAGCCAACCAGCTTGTATACATAGATGCTTGATCCTTGATCGGTTGTCCTATTGCGTTGAATTCAACTTTCACTTTCTTCCCTTCAGGTAAATTCCATATATGAGCTAATCGTGTCTGATCGATCAACCATTCCCACGACATCGTTCCAACGATCAGTAAAATCTGAGATCCACACCAAGATCTTCGAAGTCAATTCTCAACGCATTAGGACTTATGTGGGCACGTAGAATATTACAAGACATGTTTTCTGTCTCTAGATGTTCTCAACACATAAAATCTAGAAATTTACTGAGAAGGACTTTAGTGAGATGATTCTCTAAAAGAACATTACCATTCTTTTAGATATTTAATTAACGTTTAATCACATAAGAAAATCTCTCTGACACCAAATTTATTCTCAATTCAATTCTTGATTGACGAACTCATGATCTAATCAATTGATTCTCTCCTCTTCTTTCAACAACTTCCTAAGCCATTAGAATAATATCTATATAAGTTTTAGATAATGGCGTATCAGATTTTTAGGAATAAACTGAACTAATATTTAATTATGAAATTACCAATTACAGTGGGTCCCACAACAATTCCACACAACTGTAGTACCTCACGACACTATGCCACACGTCGCCATTGTAGTGCCATGTGGCACTACAGTGTTGCACACTCAATATTGTAGTGTCACGTGACACCACAGTAGTTCATGTCAATTTCTGATACCTTATCAGTGATTGACACATGACAATTACTGTGAATTAAATATTTATTTTAATCTGATAATTATCTAGTATCAGTTAATTCAAAATTAACATATATGATTATCCTGATCAACTAACTTATCTGTTATCTCACATATAATAGATTTAGTGGATTTAAATTATTTTCGAATGATAATTTGATTATCTAATTTGACAAATTAGATCTTTTATCTCATTTATCGATAATNCTATATATATATATATATAATTTCTGAAAAAATTATATTTAAATATATAAATAATTTAATTAACTAATCACACATAATTATCGTATAATTATGTACTTTCTCCAGAATAAAAATTCTTTTTGTAAGTCAATCATTCTCTCGTGTCCTGAAATATTCACACCCTAGATAACGTGATTTAGAGGTGACTTGGGGACCATGAACCTATAATCCTAAACTCCAATAAATCAGATTATTAATTAAATAATCTTATTTATTAGTTTCATTATTACTCCACTATAAATATGGAATTGCCCTCTTAGTGATTATAGAATGTATTTATAGAGTATTCTCATGTAGTCCACTCACATAATCATTTCATATAATTTTGTCCTCCAATTATTGGATCATAAATTAGAACTGGTCAAAATTATTATTTTACCCTTTTAATTATCTCTTGATCCTTAAGTACCGTTAATTCACTAGTGAATGATAAATTTATAATCTTATTATAAATTTTAGTTCAATAACCATTCAGTTCTAGAATTAACACATAAGAGAACTAATATATGATCCGTTAGGAAAGCTTTAGATTCTAAATCTTGTAAGATCATGTCCCTAGCTATTCACATCATAGAATCTCTAAAATAAAAGGATCTAGCCTGGTTAACAAACAGTTCTTAACGAGTGAATCAAAAGATCCAGTAGACATGCATAGGAGTTCATGACTACTCAGGATTCAGACTGATCTATATATGATCATTGAATTGATGAGTATTAAATTTTTATGATAAACGGCACGTTAATAAATATATTAATTCACATTGGTCTTGCATATATAATCTTATTATATAAAGTACATTCACTAATATGTCTATTCACATCAATGATCCAGAACTAGATCACATGCATTCAAAATGCTTAGTGAACCATACTAATAATCATTCATTGAAGATTCCGTACTTTTATATGTTGCTGACAATTTTGTTCATTATCTATGATTTTAATCCTCTCATACTAATAAAAGATTATAGTCTTATTAATGAATATAGAATTTTCAGATATTTATTTCAATTATTCAACAATAATTTAAAAGAACAATTATATTAAAAATATAATCCTCTTTAAATTTCATATTAGAATGTCAATACACATGTTTTGAGGACATAACCCCCAACAATCTCCCACTTGCTCTAAAGCAAATATGACATCTCTCTTAATCTCATGTTACGCACATGACCCTCAAATGACTTTGCAAGAAATGTCTTTGTAAAAGGATTAGCAAGGTTCTGTTCCGATGTTGTTTTCATAACAGTCGCATCCCCTTCATGCATAATCTCTCTTACGAGATGATATTTCTTCTCTATGTGATTGCCCCTCTTGTGACTCCTCAGTTCCTTGGAATTTGCTACTGTCCTACTGTTATCACAGTACATGATCAGTGGCTTGTCCATATCCGAAACTACTTCCAGATCAGAATAGAACTTTCTGAGCCATACCGCCTATTTCGCAGCTTCACAAGCTGCTATATATTTGGCTTCCATAGTGGAATCTGCAATGCTGGATTGTTTAATACTTCTCTAGACTACAACTACTCCACCTAGGGTGAATAATGATCAAAATGTTAACTTTTGACTATCTGTGTCTGATTAAAAATCATAATCAATATATCTAGTGGGGTTCAGGTTTAGACTGTCCATGAGACATTCTCATCCTTATTAATTAAAACTTAAAATATCTCATATTTTCTCTTTTAACAATAAGGTATCGCTTGTTTAATCAAGTCACAATTATCCACATGAAATCTTAATTATGACTTTGTGAGTATAACCCATCATTTCAGAGTTTATGACTTCATTCAGAATATGTCTTCTTAAGGTCGGTCAAAACTAACTTGCATCACATCCTCATATCTTCTTAAGAAATCCAACCTTAGTATTGGTACGGCTCAAAACCTTCCTTAGAGGGATGGAAATAAAGCCCTCTCGAGGCCCTCGCTGCACCTCATGGTGTTGTTCTATTGATGGAGATCATATGTTACATTGACATGTCAAACCTCTCTCAGTCACTATTTTAGGAGAATGTGTTTTTATTTTAACTAATCAATTAATTCTAAATTAATTACTAGTTAAAATAATAACCTTATGAATATTTAATTATCAGTTAATCCAATCTCATTGGTCTAAGTTCATCTAATGTGGTGTGATTACCAAGTTTTAACTAGTTAAAATCTAGCAGTTTACATGCAATTGATTTTATAAAGCAATACATATAAACATATTAGGACAATCCTAATAAATCATGTTTCTACAGATGAGATGCATGATTAAATAAAACTATGTGGGATTTTCATTCATGGCATGTGATCGAGTAATGCATGAATATGTTATCAACCATAAAAATTAAACAATTAAAAATTAAATAAAATATTAATGGACAGAGTAACTATTGGGTATTTCTAAATTACAACTCTTGAAATAAAGAAATAAAATTACAAAACGGACTTCAGGAATACATATTTTCCAAATAATACATTCTCCTCATTATGTTTATCTTCATAATTTTCAAGCTTTGAACAAAATCATTTTTAATTAGAAAAACTATTTTTTTTAATTAAAATATTTTTTATAATTATCCCATTTAATATAGATGACTTTGACTTATTAAAATAAATATTTTATTTTTATTTAGTCAAACTTGGGTCAAACCCAATCAACCTATTAATTTTTAATTTTGATAAAATCAATAATTAATAATTAATTTTAAAATTACATTAATTTCAAAAAAAATTTAAATGGATAATTAAAAGAGTTTGGGTTTTAATGAAACACTTAGGTGATAGAGTTGGTTGCATAGTTGGTTGGAAACTTTCCTAAAATGTGACAACAGTTGTCACCGACGATAGAACTCTTGATCGCCGCCCACCACCACCAATGCTCGTCTCACTACTGCCTGCCGCGTCGGACAAGCACTGTTGAGCTCTGACGGAACAGTAAATTTACAGCGCGAACAATGTTTTCAAGAATGCACAGTAATTTCGTGGATGAACAGTGTTTTCACGGATGAATGATATTTTCGTGTGAACAGTAAAATTTCTCCGTTCATCTCATGCGTTCTTCGTCTTCTCGCGTTCGGAATAATTACAATAATATTTAAAATAAAACTACAAAAATTCATACGCCTCAATTCGGCTTACACAAGATCTAAGAAAATTAAAACAAAGCCTAACCCAATAATCATCATACAATTAACGATCTATTATTTTTCATACATTCAAAAAACATAACTATCTATCATCATACATATCTCATATTATATGAATAATGCAAGAAAACTCTCACAACATTTAGCATATAAATATATAACAACCACTCTGATACCACTTGTTGGTCGTCACAACGCGTGTCGCGGAAGCGTGGGGCGCGTGGCCTTTTAAAAATTAAAATTTTAATAAAAATCAAATCTTTTAATAAAAAAAACTTACAACGCCACGATAACCAAATAAAATATTTTATTAAAATCTCTTTTTCAATCAGCCAAGATCCATTATATATTTATAAGTTAAATCTACAACATACAAGGTTAAGAATCATGTACCTCCTATAGTCTATATCAAGTGCCCTTGCAAAAACTGATCGATACTTGGTTCCCACGAAATCGTTTCAACGATCAGTAGACTCCGAGATCCACACCAAGAACTTCTAAGTCAATCCTCAATGCATTAGGACATGTGTGGGCACGTAGAATATTCCAAACATCTTTCTGTCTCTAGATGTTCTCAACACATGAGATCTAGAGATTTACTGAGACAGACTTTAGTCAGACAATTCTCTAAAAGAACGTGATGATTATTCTTTTAAAGATTTGATTAACGTTTAATCACAGAAGAAAATCTCTCTGACATCAATTGTGTTCTGAATTCAACTCTTGATTGACGAACAGATGATCTGATCAACTGATTCTCTCATCTTCTTTCAACAACTCCCTAGGCCATTAGAATAATATATGTATATATTTCAGATAATGGCATATCATATATTTAGGGATAAACTTGAATAATATTTAATAATAAAATTATCAATTGCAGGGGACCCGCTGTAAATTGTGCACAACTATAGTGCCACATGGCATTATAGTGTTGCACACTCACTATTGTAGTGTCAGGTGACACCACAGTAGTACATTTCACTTTCTGATACCCTATCAGTGATTGACACGTGACAATTACTATGAATTAAATATTTATTTTAATCAGATAATTATCTAGATATCAGTTAATTCAAAATTAACATATCAGATTATCCTTATCAACTAATTTGTATGTTATTTCACAAATAATAGATTTAGTTTATTTAAATTATTATCTAATAATAATTTAATTATCAAATTAGGTATTTTGTCTCACTTATCGAAAATTAAAAAATCAATAATTATTTATATGTATATAATTTATATTTAAATATATAAATAATTCTTAATTAATTAATCACACATAATTACCTCATAATTATGTACTTGCCCTAAAATAAAAATTCCTTTTGTAAGTCAGTCTTTCTCTCATGTCCTAAAATATTCACACTTTAGATAACGTAGTATCGAGTTGACTTGAAAACCATGGATCTATAATCCTAAGCTTTAATAAACTAGATTATTAATTAACTCTTTAATTAAATAATCTTATTTATTAATTCCATTATTACTCCACTATAAAGATGGAATTGCACTCTTAGAGATTATAGAATGTATTTACAGAATATTCTCATATAATCCACTGACATAATCATTTCATATAGTTTTCTCCTCCAATTATTGGTTCATAAATTAAAACTGGTCAAAATTACCATTTTACCTATATAATTAGCTCTTGATCCTTAAGTACCATTAATCCATTACTGAATGGCTAATTTATAATCTTATTATAAATTTGAGCTCAATAACCATTCAGTTCCAAAATTAGCACTTAAGGGAACCAATATATGATCCGTTAGGAAAGCTTAGATTCTAAATCTTGTAAGATCGTGTCTCCAGTCATCCATATCACTTAATCTCCAAAAAAAAAGTCACTAGTTTGATTAATAAACAGACATTAACGAGTGAATCAAAAGATTCAGTAGACATGAATCAAAAGATCCAGTAGAGATGCATAGAAGTTCATGACTACTTAGGATTCAGACTGATCTACATATGATCATCGAATTGATGTGTATAAAATCTTTATGATAAATAGTATGTTAATAAAGATATTAATTTACATCGGCCCAGTCATATATAAACTTATTATATAAAGTACATTCACTAAGATGTATCTATTTACAAACTTTTAGAACATAATTCTATGGAAAACCAACTCAATTCATATAAAACAGAGTACGCTTTCTTTGCCAAAACACCACATAATGCTATTAGTAAAAATTATTGCATGATAATGTGACAATCATGACTTTTAAGACCGTGAATCTTGCGTTGCTTTAAATCGATGCAACGAGAAATGTTTTATGCATATCTATCAAGAACTCGGATACTCTTCAGCACATTAAAGAATATGTCTTTTTCATCATTTGTCATTGAAAACAAAGCAGGAGGTAAGTAAGTGGTATCACCTTGAGTCATTGGATGAAGTTGACACATTATACCCATATGTTAAAGGTCTAGGCGGTCTTATAATTATCTTTACTCTTCCTGGATCGTTAAGAATTGTCCCTAGTATGTTATCACATACATTTTTTTCAATGTGCATTACATCAAGATTATGACGTATAAGATTAAACTCCCAATAAGGTAGTTGAAAAAATATAGTTCTCTTCTTCCAATATTGCACATTATCATCACCAAATCTTCATTTTCGGCCAGATTCTTTAGTTTTCCCAAAAGTGACATTAAGGCCTTGGACTTGTTGTAAAACATCTGATCCCATAGGAGAAATAGGAGCCGATCTATTCTCAATTGCGCCGTTAAAATTTTTACTATCACGACGAAACCTATGACCAGGCTCTAAAAATCTCCAATGGTCCATGAAACAATTTTTTTTATTATATTTCAAGCGTTGATAATCTGTCTCATAATTACAATGAGGGCAAGTAAAATATGAATGTGTACTCCACCTAGACAAATTATCTAGTCCTGGAAAGTCATTAATCGACCACAATAATGCCGCATGCATCTTAAAAACTTCCTTCATTGATGCATCACACGTATCAACACATGTTTACCATAATTCTTTCAATTCTTCTATCAAAGGTTGCAAATACACGTCAATATTATTAGAAGGTATTTTAGGCCTAGGGACAAGAGTAGAGAGAATCAATGATGTTTGTTTCATGCACATCCAATGAGGCATATTATATGGAATCAAAAGAATAGGCCACATGCTATAACTAATAAGCATTGCTCCAATGGGTTGAAATCATCACTAGCCAAACCAAGTCTAACATTACGTGGTTTGGATGAGAATTCAGTATGTCTAGAGTCAAATGATTTCCAAGTAGTCGAATCAGCATGATGTCTTAAAACACCATCTTCAGTATGCTCTACATGCTGCCATTTCATATCGTCAGCAGTTTTAGACGATATGTATGATCTCTGTAACCTTCCTTTTAAAGGAGAGTAATGCATCACTTTAACAGCTTTTAACTTATTCTTCCTTTTTCCTTAAGATTGAGATGTACTCTCATTCTCCTTGGTCCACCTTGAAGTACCACAAGTAGAACATGATTGTTCTTGGTCTTTGTCTTTCCAATATAATATGCAGTCATTTGGACAATCATGTATCTTTTCATACCCAAGACCCAACTTTATTATAATCTTTGCAGTTTCATTAAATGTTTTTTGTAACTCCCATCCAGCTTTACGCAATAACTTAAGTAACCCCGATAATGCCTCATTACTCAATCCATGAAGACACTTGAGGTGGTAAAGATGCGCAATAAATGAGAGTTTTGAAAAACTTTTACATCCTGGATATAAAGGTTCATTACTATCTCTAACTACGTTAGAGAAATCATTCACCTCTACGTGTTGAGCATCATTTAGTTGCTCATTCATATTATTAGCAGTTGGTTATGTTTGTAAATCATTTGTTCCTCTCTCAATACCCACAACTCCGAAGGCATCACGCAACAAGTCATGCATATTGTCATCACAAGCTTCATACACAGATGTATGGTTCAATTTTCTTTCATTAAACTCTTCTCCATTTGAATTTTGCAATATGAATTCACCATGAAAAAACCAGCGTGTATAACCAATGCAAAATCTATTACACACCAAGTACCCATGCACACTCTCTTTATTCATCCTCAGCGTATTCACACAACGTTTACATGGACACAAAATCTTACCCTCTACAGAAACTCTCTCAAAAACAAAATCAAGAAACTCCTCGACTCCATTAAGGTAATCTTGACTAACTCGAGATTTTTCAATCTAACTTTTATCCATATTAAAATCAATCTGAACACATTATAATAGATAGTTCAATACAATGAAAATCAAACTCACAATGAAATCAGAGTCACAAATTGAGGTACAGAACAGAGACAAACAAGTTGCAATCACTACAAGAATTAAATAAACTAAAAAATTAAGAAAATTATAATAAACAAATTAGCTACCCATATTCTAACTATTTGACTATTAAAATAAATAAACTAAAAACTAGAAAAATTATAATAAAAAATTAACTATATTCATAATTTGATTACAATAAACAAACTAACAATATTCTAACTTTGACATAAATGAACCAAACGCACCAATCAATATGGAGAGAATTTTAGACAACATAGCTAAGTATAATGAATTAATATTAACAACTTTTCATAGTATAAAGAGTATACACACGTAGTAGCATCTGTGAGTATGATCTTACTTTTATTTTCTTTAGAAATTTGGTATTAAAATTTACAAGTGGGGGAATCAAGCATTGCGTTCCGTTGATTGGTGCAACATCAATGACAACTATCTATAAAGTACTAGCAAGAGTCTTGACATCACCCTATAAAATTTCTTACTGTCATAGATCAAATTATTTATTATTTAAAACCTTTCGTTGCTCATGTTTTCCTCACCCTTATCAATTACTAAACTTCCAATATGACACAACCAAGTGTATCATTTTGTGATATAGTAATCATCATAAAGTGTTTCTTTATATGAGTTTGAGTTCTCATTTTATTCTTTATGTTCTCAATCATCATATTCTTCCCATCATTCTACTAATCAACAATCATGTTCTTTCCAATACCAACTTTTCTGGTTAGTTAATGTCTAGTGGTACAAGCACACCAGCTAACATTTTACCTGCATGTGGAACATTAGCAATATCATCATAATTCAATCACTCTATTGATCAAAATACCTTACTCGCTTCCTCTTCATCCCAATCAAAATCACACTCATCAAACAATACCTCTACTAATCGTTCTATGTTTGTGCATTTTGTTGATAGTTCAACATCAAACTCAAATACTTTTTTCCCATTACCACCTTTTTCTCTACAACATGTTCTGACTCACTAAAATATAACTAAATCCAAAAATGGAATCTTCAAGCCCAAAACCTTTATTACTGACACAAGTGAGGTTCATATAGAACCCCAAAACTATTAAAACCACTTTAGCCAATTCTACATGAAAATTTGTCATGCTTGATGAGTTGTATGCTTTTCATAGTGATAAGTTACATATCTCTAGTGGTATGCATATTAGAAGAATTATACAAAGTATCATGTAAACCAGAACCAGAAACAGCAGAATTAGATATAATGTCCACTGTAGAATTCAAATCAGCTATAGATTCATGTGAAGCAGGTTGCTCAGTATGCAAGACAGGAACATAATTTATATCAGAAGCAATAAGATCTCCAGTATGTACAGAATGGAAAAGCTTGTTGCAGAGAGGGACAAAGGGAGATTGCAGAGAGAGAGGCGAGAATCGAGTTTGTACATGTAGATCATGGAGGAGCTCGCGGTGGGGAGCTTGCGGTGAAGGAGTTTACGACAAAAAATCACGACGGAGGTTCGCGTTGCCTGTTGCAGAGAGAGAGAGGGAGATCACACGGGTTTGGGCGAAAATAAAAATTAGGGATTTAAATGTTATCTAGCGGCGGTTTTAAAACCGCCGTAAAATATTTTCAAACCGCTGCTAAAAATAAAAAATAAAAAAATGCCGCCAAAAGTTTTGCCATTTTTTTTACCGGCGGTTGGTATAACCACTAGGGAAAATCATTTTTCTTGTAGTGATTCTTTATCAATTTCTTGAAATTTTATGGCTTCATGAAGATGCTACAAATAATAATTGTAGAACAATATTGACCTTAAGTGGGAAAACTATGCATTATGAGAAAAAATATTAGAAAAATCTCAATTTTATAGTAATTGCAATTGAAAATCATAAAAGTATTCAATATAGTGTGTGAACGATAAAATAACAATAAAATATCAAAAGTAGTCAAAAGAGCATAAGATATCATACGCTATCTTAATTCACATAAAAAATTACAATATTAGTAAAATAAAGAAGATAGGAAATAAAAACCAATTTGTTAATTTTATACCCATTAGACAACCTTATAACAATTTGTTAATTTAAGATGCAATTTCACCCAAAAATTAAAGTTCAAGCAAAACAAAACGGGACTATAAAAGTGAATTGTTAATTTAAGATGCAATTTCACCCAAAAATTAAAGTTCAAGCAAAACAAAACGGGACAATAAAAGTGAATACAGATAGAAATAAATTGTTATATATGTAGATGAGATATATACCTCTCATTGAGCTATAACTGGAATTACCACTCATTGCACTATATGAACTATAAAAGTAACATGATAAAGTTACTTCACGCATAAAAACATAGAGCGTGAGAACTAATGAAGGCCAGGAGTGATATAAATTAGTTTTTTAAATTTTGAGGTTTGGACCCCAAGAGTTTTCGTGTGTTTTAAGTGATATCAAATAAATCAATGTGCTATAAATAAAATTGGAGAAGATATGGGGTATTGATCCAATTCATCCAACTCAAGAGTCAAAGGGCATTATTGGAAGATAATTAAGATTGTGAGGGATCATGGGTATGCTTAGAACGGTTGGGAATTGATAGATTAGGAATTGGACAGGATTTATCTGTTCAAATGTTTAGCGAATATTTTATATCATTTTATTTTATTTTGCATGGTAAAAGAATGAACATGGAGAAATTGAGGAGGTTTACTTGCTTCACAATATAAATTAATCAATCTACTCTAGAATTTATTTCCATAATTCCATTGTATTATCTTCTAATAATTCATAATTTTAATTAAAATATTACGATGACATACCTTAACATGCATAAAATGAAAGTAAGAGGCATGAAAAAATATAAAAAAATCAATCAAATATAAATTTACAAATTAAAATATATAGTTAAAAACATAGAGCTTAGAGTAGCTATATATATTCAAACGAAATCAAATATATATAGTTTTATGAATTCTACATACTGCTTTATATAATTTATTTCAACACCTATGTTTAAATAATATATGTTGAGTTCTTTTTCATATTTTGATATATTGCATTACTAGATTTTATTTTGGTTTATCGTGTATTCAAGTCCAACACACAACAATAGGAATTGTTATTAAAACAAGTTTGTATTAATGAAAATATCATCTTAATTTAATATATTCATTCAAAATTGTTTTATACGTACAAGTGACTAGTCTATATAAGATGTAAGTAGATACAAATGTGTCCATGTTGCGTCCATAGAAAAATTCTTAACTTATTTACTTACAAAATCTGCATGTATGTATTTGATTAAAAATTATAAATAGATATATTTATTGACTACGATGGAATTATATTTCTTTGATCCACTATTGTCAATATGAATGTGAATAATAAAAAAAGAATACAATGGAGAAAACAAAAGAATTTAAAATTTTAAAAGAATTCTAAATTGAAATAAAATTATTAAATTTTAATAAATAAAAAAATGGAAATAGTTATTTCAAATGAATTTATTTATTATTGATTTCTATATATTTCATTTTTCCTTTTTAATATCTTATTTATTAATAGAATATATCTATTTATTATCCATTTATGAAATATCTATTTATTAATACTTTAATTAAATATATGAAATTCAATATATCTATAAATATATGTAATTCTATATTCAATATATAAATAATAATTCTAATAATTTAATATAGAAATAATAATAATTCTAATAATTTAATATAATTATATAAGACAAAGATAAAAGAAATAAAAACTAAAACTAAGGATTTGTGTTGGATTGGCACTATAGAGATAATCAACATAAATATAAATAAAGGTGTAGACAAAAAATCAATTAAGAAATAAGTTGGAAAAAATTCCGGGTTTATTCAATCAATAAATAAAAGTAGAATAAACAAGCTTAATCCCTTTTTTTGTTCATAGATTTTCAAGAAAAATCAGCCCAGCCCATGTAATGTCAAAAGTTTTCTATTTGTGTTATAGAACCCATTTTATTTATATGGTAGAACCCATTATTTCAATTTCATTTATTCACTTAATTGATCTTTTTTCTATCCATCTTAGATCAATTTTACCAATAAAAAAATTGATTTTTGTCGTTATAGAAGACAACATTTTTTAGTAGCACTGAAAAATAAGTGTAGTATAAATAGAACAAGAGAGGGGAAATAATAGGGAAAATGTTATCCAAAACTATATAGACAAGTCATCCACACCCTCGTTTAAAAAATTAAATTAATATTATTTTATTTCATAAAATATAAGAGGTTTTGAACAATGAAGGCCTGCAACAAGGACATTTGTAGAAATTAAAAGTTTCTCCACATGAAGTTTCTCAATAAATTTTGACTTAAAAACAAACTCAAAATTCATTAAAATTCATATTTACGTCTCTAATTACATAATATTATAAAAATATTTAGTTTTAAAACTACTTATAAATAAAGTATTATTGAATAAATCAATTATATGAATTATATTAAATGAGATAAGATATAAAAACTCTAAATTATGCTAGAGAGAACAAAAATTTCTCATCTGTAAGTCTCTTTTAACCCTATTTGTGTTAAGCTTTGGAAAAAATTCTCCAAATATTAGGATTGGGTTTACTCGATTGGGAAGATTGGGTCTCACATATGTGGATAAAAATGATCCAACGGAAACTCGGCCCATAAATTATCAACCCGATGAGAAACTGCACGTTTCTTTAAAAAAAAAAAAAAAAAGAAACTGCACTTATCTCTTTACACGCATCATCCCCTCTTTTGCTATAAAAAATGTAGGGGTTAATTATATTAATATTTTGATATGAAATTTAAAAAGTATTATATTTTTTTATAATTATTTTTTTAAATTATTGTTGAATAATTTATACAAATATCTGATAATTTCATATTCATTAATGAGACTATGATATTGTAATGGTACGAGTTGATTAGAATCATATATAATGAATAAAATCGTCAATAACATATTAAAATATTGAATTTTTAATGAATGATTGTCAGTACGATTCACTAACCATTACGAATGCGTGTAATCTAAATTCAGATCATTGATGTGTATAGACATATTAGTGAATGTATTTTATATAATGAGATTATATATTACTGGACCGATGTGAATTAATATTTTTATCAATGTGCCGTTTATCATAAAAATTTAATACACTTCAATTCGATGACCATATATGGATCAGTCTGAATCCTGAGTAGTCATGAACTCATATGCATGTCAACTAGATCTTTTGATTCACTCGTTAAACCTTATTTGTAAAACAAGCTAGCGACTTTTATTTTGTAGTCATGAATTCTAAAACTGAATGGTTATTGAGCTCAAATTTATAATAAGATTATAAATTAGTCATTCACTAGTGGATTAACAGAACTTCAGGATCAAGAGATATTTGATTCGTGGGACGGAGGATCAATCGGTTTTGTAAGGGCGTTTGATATAGACTACAAAAAGTATATGGTTTCTAACCTTGTATATTGTAGATTTAATGTATAAATATATAATGGATCCGGACTAATTGAAAAAGAATTTTCAATAAAAAAATTTTATTTGATTACAGTGACGTTGCACAAGTTTTATTTTATTAAAATATTCAATCTTTATTAAAAGTTTATTTTTTAAATGGTCTTGTGCCACACGCTTCCGCCGCGCATGCACCGCGACATCTAACAAAAAAACCATAAAAAAACCCATACTATATACCTTCACCAGGGTAGATACACTTTCAGACCATCTTTATGTGATGTTATAAGAGCTAATCCAGGAGTAGACACACAACTCTAGCCATATTAGATTGGTAGTTGCAAAGAGTTACCTTATACTATGTAACGCATGTAGCAGGTAGAGTATGTAGAATCCATTATTTTTTTCTAATAATCCAAAGGAACATTATTTAACAATCAAATACTGAAAAATACTTCAACAATATCCATATATACAAATATAGTGCTAAACACGAAGGTAATTAGTGAAAAGCAACAAGACACGTAAACCCAAAAGAAAAATAAAAATGTTAGTGTGTGATCTTTTTTAATGTTTTACATACAATAATGATCATTGTAATTTTTAAATGCAATAGTGATCTTTTTTAATTTAAAAAGTGTTCAAGTTAATTACAAAGTTACTAGGCTATTAATTATTTCAGTCAGCAAATATATTAGTTATCATGCTATATTTGCAGCTATTATATTTCAATAGTCATTTTTGCTTATTATTTTTATTATATGGCATCTTTTCATAACTTCAAGAAAATGGACGTATGCCCAACCAAAGTCGTCATTTAAAACTTCAAAGAAATAGGGCACGCATGCACAACCAAAGTCATCATCTAAACTGAAAAAAAAAACACAACCTACAAAATCATTTCCAGTAAATTGAATTAAAAAAATCTTGAGCATTAACCAACTAACAAGTTGCATCTAAAGAAACAACATGAGAAGTCATGGAAACAATTTCATTTCCATGTTTATAAATATGCTAGACTTGAAACCTTAATTTGTAATAAAATAAAAGGGAAAGTACTTGTACAACTCTTGAGACTTAACTAAAAGACACGGACCCCCTCTGTAGTTTAAAAAAGGACATAGACCTCATTTGACATTTTATTTTGAAGACTAAAAAATTCAAAAACGTTATTTTCTCTACTAACGGTATTAAAATTTCTCAAAATACCAAAAATACCCCTTATTTTTTTATATCGCTTAGTTGGCAGAACCCGAATTTTCCGTGTTTCGAGGACTTTCGTGTTTTGAGGCTCTACTCAAGTTTTGAGAGAAATAACCCAATTTTGTGTTTTAAGGATTTTCTCGGGTCCGTGTTTTTTCGGGTACGGGTCAATATTGCTTAAATGGATCTAGATCAAAGGTTATGTTGGTCATTTCATTCTAAACTATACTATTAATGGATTGGACATATTTATCTTTTCTTAAACTATAAAGAGTCTCTGTGTGTTTTAAGTAAACTTCATAGAGTGTACAAGTACGTTTCCCTAAAATAAAGGAAATGATTCCAAGCCTACCTCATCTTCCCTAGAACTTTAGAAGTATGAGTGGAAAGAGATGAAAAACTAAGGACGTATCCTCTCCAACCAAATCCTTTTTCAACTAAGTTTCCAAGCATACTCAATAGGGTAGATGGTCGCATAAATCTCAGCTTCAAATATAAAAATGATACTCAAAGGGATGGAGGAAACATTAAACAAAAGGACGACAAGTCTGAAAAAACACCTTCACAACCATCACATTCTAGAATACCTAGACTATTCGTATTAACTCTGATCCAATTCCGAAAAGGAGGATGCCTAAGAACAAGGCTAATAATTGATGCTTTCAAAGGACGGTCAAATATATTGAAGGCTTTCAACTTCATTTACATATTAATTAGTTGTTTAACGTAAATAATCAAATTATCATTTATTTATTGATCTTTTATCGATTGTACAATCATTTTTTTTTGTAGATCTTATTGTCAGAGGTTTATTGGATATCTCAAAGATAGAATAGAAAAGAAAGCGTGAAAATTGAATTATTTTAAGTAAAAATGTTAAAACTGGAAAAAAAAAATAAGACCCAAATTGATATAAATTAATAAAAAATACTTAAACTTGAAAATTAATGGGTCACTCTTAACATTTTACCAGTGGGTCAACTATCAAAAGAAGTTGAAAACTAAAAAGATTATACCAAAAATAAGAAAAAAAAAATGTTGAGTGGGGTCGCGTGACCCCAATAGGATCAACATGGCTTCGCCCTAATTCTTAGTGTAGTAAATTTAGTTTTTTAAATAAAAATTATAAAATTAAATAATATTATTAAACAAATCCACTTTCAAACTTCTTAAAAGAGCTGTTTTGTTGGAGAGCATCATAGGGGGGATGACTTATCTGATGTCTTTCACATGTTTGTTGTACACAAAGCAGGACATTTCCAACACTTGGGAATGCTAGTGTGGAAGAAAATGAAAACATTTTATATTTTTAAGCTTATTTTATTTTGAAATGTTTTTACTTTTTAGTTGTACTAAAAATCCATTCACTTTGCCTTGAAAATATTTCTAAGTACCAAAAACACATTAATCTTAGTAATCTAGCATTAAATTCTCATGTACAACCATAATCTTATATACATAGATATTCAATTTTCTTCCGTCACATTTCGAGTAATTTAATTCATTAAGATAATTTAAAATCTCTTATATCATTCGTCTCTTTTTAAAGATTTTACTTTTGAATTACTTGTCATACATTTCTTTTAGCACAAAGAACGATAATACTGATTCTTTTTTCTTTTAAATGTTAGGCATTACCATGATGCACGTCTTCACTATGAGTTAATAGTGTTAATAATCTTACATTATATATAAAATGAAAGTTAATAAAAAAAAAATAGGTTTTCATTTATGACTTTTTTACACGAGTTACGCTGACACTAAATAATATGTTTTTTCATTACTTTTTAGTTATAACAACTTATATTCGAAATCAAAAAATGGATGTCGAGGTTGACCAATTTGGGCTTAAACCTTAAGCAATCGGCCTCAATTTGGTGCAGGTGAAAGTGAGTAATGTGAAGCAGGTAGCAAAGTTTCTTGACCTAATTCAGTGCCTCGGTCTCGGTCTCAGTCCCAGCTCCATTTAATAACACTCCCAACTAACTATATTTTCAAAAATATACAAAAAAGAAAGGAAGGCTCTTTTATTATGATCATAATTGACAACTATTTTAAATTCAACATGATTGCATCTGCCTGCTTCACAGTTGAATGTAATTCTTCTACTCTGATTCACTCAGAATGATTGACATAATTTCAATAAGAAAAATGCATATATTTCCAGATGACATAAAATAATAGCATAATTTCTTATTCTTTCTAGGAGCATTCAGTTATCAGTAATCCTGCAGTATTGGAAATTTCCATGTTGTCTATGGTCTTGCCAGATCAATTGGTCTTAGCAGAGGCGACTTACCCATATGCAACGCTAAAATAAAAGGACTCAGATCAACCACTGACTAACCCATATGCCACGCTAGTAAAAACATTCTCCTAGAGAAACTAGTATAATTTCCTGGAGAAACTAGTATAATTTCCAAAATAGCTACAAATCTAAGGAAGCAGATGCTCCTCTCCTGTAACAAAGGATTATGTTCAACAGAGGCCTACGTTTAGAAATTAAAAAACGAACGGCCCAAATCAGATATGAAATTAAGAAGAGAAAAAGAAAAAAGTCACATCAGACTTCTTGTTTTAGAGATCCGGAGACGGCCCAGATCTGTCAAATAAATTGGTGTGACACAATGTTGATAAAATGACACTAAACTGAGTATGACAAGTGAAATGCTTAGTCATTTCGAGACAGAAAAATACATCAAGAAAGATTTCGTATGTCATCTGCAAGTATGATTTGCAAGGAATGGAGATATTTTCAAAGTAAAAATACTAGGATCCGTTCACCAATAATGTATATACAAGTTCCATAGAGAGGAACAAGAACAACCATTACTTCATCATACATGATTGGAATTGTATACTAAAATAAGCTAAAATTACGCATACATTGCTGTTGAATTCATCAATCAGGGAGCAAAGCTCCTCTATTCACATCCTATGTTATTCAGTTGAGATAAGAAGATTTACACTGCATTTGCCACTCCATACAGTCATCAAAATCAAAGCTGCTAACACAGTCCAACAACGCATTCTGTTGGTGCTCATAACGACATATGTAATTTAACCCAACAAGAAGTTCACAAACGGCTGCTTCCGTCTTCTCACGATCAGCAAAATACAATGTTTGCAGAAGCAGAACATTCGTCCTCGTCATGATTTGATGTTGCTCGAAATTACGTTCACTTTGCCACCTGATCATGTTATGTGCCAGAGGGGCCAGCCACCTTAAAGTACCATCTAGTGTCTCTTTCCAATCGTGAGCGAGTGGTGCATCGTATATGGCCAGATTCCTGATGTATGATTTCAAATGTGTCTTAAGAGATGCTCTTAAGCTTGTCGGTAACATCTGGTACAAATCGTCTCTCGCTTCCTCTCCAACGAGATGGGGATACCGAAGCAGCTTCTCTATGACGATGATTACGTTTGCATAATGCAAGGCGAGAGAAGAGCCTCCAACAGTGGAGGGAGGAGCTGATACGGATAATCTACTCCTAGGGCCAAACTCTGTGCCATTGATCATGCCACTTTTGAATTGTTTTTTATCTCCAGTGAAAGGAACACCTATTTGGGACCGACTAAAAGAACCAGAATGACTTGGGTTTGGGTACTCCCTTTTTAAACCACCATTTGCGACACTGCCACGGCTTGAAATTTGGCTATATCGGTCGTAATGATCAATATAATCATCATCCTCATCGTCTAACTTAGAGACTGAGCTGCTTAAACTAAGGCAATCCATGAACAGCCTCCCAGGGCTTGTGCCACATGGAAAATTAAAATCATCAGCCTGTAACATAGCTAACTCGTTTTTTCTTAGATTATGCTGAGGTTTAAGACTTGTTACCCTTCTCTCCACGGGAGGCCGCCCAATCAGCCCTGAATGAGGCAGATCACCATTACTGAGAACACGTTCCAATTTCACTCCAATTGGACCAGAAATCTGTTCAGCATCGTCCTTCATTGATTGGGAACCTCCTCTTCCAAATACAAAACAAAGCCTAGCGTAAACTGTACAAACCGTCCTCGCCAACAACTCCACGACCTTATCATAAGTCTGGTTCCAAAGGGAAATTTCCTTAAGATGACTAACATCTTGCTTTTGCCATACAAGTTTCTGCTCAAACGCTCTCCGGCTCTCCTCGTGCTGATTATACTGAAACTTCTTCGTAGCCTGCTCTAGTTCATTCAAAACCTCCATTTCACTAAACAAATTAGCAGTGGCATTGACGTACCTCTCCATTTTCCTCACCATTCCCTCCATATCCTTCACCAAAAACCCCAATTCCTTAACATCAATAACCCCAGTAACGATATCCGAGTAGACGTGCTCAAACCCTTGCAAGGCCGGCTCAGAGCACCTCTTTCCAAGCCTAGAGACCACATTAGCCACATGGTTAAGGTCCCCAAGCCTCTCGGCCATAGCGAGCTCGAGAAGATAAACCTCGTCGGAAGAGACGAGTTTGCTGACCCCCTCTGAGCTCAAGATCTCCTTTTTCAGCTTTGCGATATCGGAATCTGTCAGTGACTTGTGGAGGTGAACGGTTTTGGACATTATGTTGGCAACCTCGAAAGAAAGAATGCCGATGATCTGCTTGTTTTTGGTGGTTTCTGAGCTTTTGGGGTTTCTTTTCTTGGCAGGCTCGAGAAGAAGTGCGTTTCTAAGATTAGAGCTAACATGGTTCCCCATTTTCACTATCCAAGGCTCTGCAACCATTGCTTCTTCAAAAATTTCAAATTTTGGCACTTACAAACGTACTCAACCGTGAAATCACCAAAAAAGCCAAAATAGAGAGTTCATATTGGATTTAGCGAACAAATTCATCACCACCCACAGATCTGATTCTAACATTTTAGCAATACCCATCACATTTGCGAGTAAAGCTTCCAAATAAACGATTAAATGTTACCTGGAAAGTTGGGGAAAACAATCAAGTGCTCAGTGTCGAATTGATGTTCGAGATAATGCGCAAGAATGAAAGTTCAGCTCTGCCAGGAAAAGAACAATGAGTAGGCGTGAGAGTGGGTAACCAATTAATTGGAGAAGAGATGAGGTGAGAGAGTAAGAGGGAAGAATGGAGGGGCCAAACTGGAGGGAATTGAGTAGAGGAGGAGGAGGAAGAAGCCTTACTGCGAAGCTCTGAGATTTTTATGAGGGGTGAAGCTATTGAGGGGGGTGGGGATTGTGGAGGGGTAGATTAAAGAAGGTGGATCGGGTTTTGTTTTTTGAAAAGTGGGTATGCCGTGTGCGAGGGATTGTCGCTTGACATGCATTGGAATGCAAACAGCAATCATTAGGGAGGAAAGCTTGACTTGTTTTTTTTTCTTCTTTTCTAACAAGCTTTTTTTATATTCACAAATTTTTCTAACATGCTTATATTCACAAATTTTGTTTATAAAATTATACATATATAAAACATGACAATCTCAATTTTACATTTAATTATCAAATACAATTAAATATGGTCTGATTGTTTTCTCTGTTAATTCAATTACTACAGTCATTAATATAGTAACTTAAACCTAACAGTAGAGAAACTAAGAGAAGGGTAGTTATAACTTTCAAATCAAAATCCAGTTATTCATCATTACTATCTCATTCATTTACTTTGTACCCTTAACCAGGAAAGTAAAAACTCATCATGCCATAAATCTAGTGATTTGACTTCAAAATTTCATTTGGGCTATTATGCTTAGCAACTAAACCAACATAACTTATGACTTAAGCTCTAGTGTTTTCAATTTTAATATAAATGCTCCACTAAATAAGAGAAAGTACATCAAATTCTTCTAGATAGTGTTTTATCTTGTAAGTTTCCCATGAGAACACCGCCTCAAATGTCAAAACAGTGGACGGGCTTGGTTTCCAAATATTGGAAATTTCTAAGTCAAAGATGTGTACTTTTTTGAAGAAGTGAGATTGTGTTGTAGGTCAAGTTTGCAATGTTGAAAAATAGTGAACCACCCCTCCCTCCATGAATTGGAGTTGGACAACATAAAGATCAAACTACTGGAAAGTGGAAATGATGGATGATGATTAGTTCCTTTTTGTAGTGGTTTAGAAAAACGTGTACTTTGTTTCTAATATTTGCATTACAAGTTATATGATTACTAGTGTTACCTGCTTTGAAAGCACAATGAATTGGTAGGTACTCTCTAATGAAAGTGTTATGTTGACCAGATATTATCCATCATCAGATTAGCTCATCTTAGAAGTTAAGAAAAAAGTGTCACATCTTTTTTTTTGTTTTTTTGTCTTTTAGTTAAATTCAATCTTGATCGTCCATTTTCAGAATGAGTAGCTTAGGTTAGACAGACATAACGCTAATGTTTCGTTCAGAAGAGATAATCTAAATCTTACTCAATAGTCATAAAACATAGATAACCTAGCTATTCCAAAAAAGTGTACTTTTGAAGTACTGAAAAACTCAATATTTCTTATTTTAATTTGTTATGTGTTTTAAAATATAGAATTTTAGTCATATTTAGAAAAAAAATAAGATGTTGAACTATGAAAACTTTGTATAAGTGACATTAAATTATGTGTAATGTAAGAATACTTAACTAATTGTCTTATATCGTTATCTTTATTGATTTGATATCTCATAAATTATTTGACGTAAATGAAAATATAGAGATTTTTCTTAAGACATTACACATTTTCTAGTCCAAAATTACATTACACATTATGTTAGTGCACATGAATTCATTCTGTTTTTTTTTTTTGCTAGCACGACTAGAATAAAAGAAAAATGTGTAAGAGCACTTGAAATGAGACGGAACCATATACATTCTCATGGAAAGATAAGGGAGATAAAAAGAAAAAGAAATCAATCCCCATACTTAATGTCACATTCAAACTTATAGCTCAAAATAAGAGAGACAATTAAATTTGTAAAAATCAAACACATAATCCATGAGATATAGATGTTTATGGAGGAAATATGACCAAAACAAAACATGGGCTGTGATTGGTCAAAAGATAAACATAAAATCTTAAAGTGGGAGTAGGTAGATTGTAATTCTTATTTAAAAAACACACATCTTAATTACTTGTGGGCAAATATTCACTCTGCAAAAGAGCAAAGTAGATAACGACAAAAAAAAAAAAAAAGATGGCCAACCAATTTATTTCAATCTTGTGGGGGTTCTACTTTCTTCTTTTGTAACATTATTCTACTATACGTTATAGCACAAATTTTAATGATTTTCTTAGCAAAAGCTCTCTCCTTAGATAATTTAAAAGTCATCTCAGATCATCAAGAAAGTAGATTTAATCGAGAAATTCAAATTAATTATTTCTTGATGCGGCAAAGGAAAAACTTTTTTTTGATCTCAATCTATATTAGTACAGACTAGATGAAAAGGGACTAGATTTTAGGAGAGAGTTTCTGGCCAACTGGCAATATAGTTTGTGCCATTGGGGAAGTCTGATTCATTTACAAACGGTCCAAATTCGATTACATGTAAAACAAATCTGACTACATCTAATAACATATTTAGATTGTCTAGATTTTATCTAAACCGCTAGATCTCAACTATTCATCTATCGTTCTACTACGAACAGTTAAGAATCCAGGTGTTTGAAGGGAAAAAAAATTGTAAATCTGGGAATGGGATAGAACATGAACAACAAACAGCTTTTGAAAAAGCTGACCCAATTCGAGCTTAGTTAGCACAAGATAAGTTAAGTTAAGCTTAGTCTAAATTTAATTACCATATAGTTTCTTTAATTCAAAATGTGTACATCAAATTATTGATACGCTAATTCTACGCCAAACAAGATAATAAATCCAAGCTAAATTTAACACAACAAGGAATCAATCAACAACGGGTGGAGCTAGAGGGCCTAGAAGGGGTGTCAATCTAATCTACAAAACAAGCTCCAAATTCCATCAAGACTATTGGAAAAACTATAACTAGTCCATTTGAAAAAGAGAAATCAGCCAAGTAATGACAATTTCAATAGGTTCCATGACCTACCCCACCCTAGGAAAAAGTGGCATGGTCCATGAAGCGGATTTCATAAAGATGATAGTTGGATTAGATTTAATCGTTCAGTGAGATCTGAAATGATTAAATCTAATCAAAATTTCTTTTACATGTAAATATTAAGGTTTTTTATTTAATTTTTAATTTTTTATTATAGAACTGATCCGTTCAAATCTGGATGAAACTGGTTACGTGTCTATCGTCATAGTAAATAAGGAAAATTAATAGGTTCTTTTTCTCACGCTATTTTTTTCATATCTGAAACTTATAACATGTGTATAACTTTTTTTCATGTCTTGTCAAAAATATAAATATATTTTAACATACGTGACATTAAATTATATTATTGAAAATATTTTTGGTTCAAGTAGAGCGGAGAAAAAGAAAAAGAAAGGGTGGATGATGCTTTCATGCTTACAATTGACTGCTATTTTGAATGTGTAAGTTTTTAATTATAGTTAATACTTTATGGTGGAGAATATATAGTAAGGCTGCTCGAAGTTGGCCCCCCACTCAGACCCACCGTTACGTCTTTTGGCTACTTTTCGTTTCCAATATGTGCTACCGGAAATCGCTGTCATGAAGGGCGGTGTGAGGTGGCATGGTGTTTTTTTTGTACTTTTATCTTTGGTCTCTACCCCTGACGTCTTAGTTATCCTATTGATAATGTTTTGAATTCTCTTGACGAATTCTCTAGATACGGAATTCTTTAGTATTGTAAGTGGAATTCGTTACAATTTAAGTTAAAAAAGGACATAACGCACAAACTGGGTCAGATTTATCCCGACGAAGTAAGAATAATAATCATGTTTATAATATTATAACAACATGGATGATAAGTAAAATCATATGAAAAGAAAAATGAGGATATGAAATATCCATGGTGGATGCATCGGATGGGCGTCAAGTGCTTGATATTATCCCCAGGACTAGAACTTTTTGTTTCAGATGGCGAATCTATCAAACTTGATCAACCATCAACGAGTAATCTTAATGTGGGTGGATTTGGTCGGGGGGTGCGGAAATAGTGCTTCAAGATCCATTACGTGTCCAAGGCCAATCTCATAGAGAGATAAGTATGTTGATGCTGATTTACGCAACAGTACAAATGTTCGTCGTCTACGGCTTGAGACCTGTAAAACACAAACAAGGAACTCAAAGAACGAGGATGACCGAGGGTGGTGTCCTTGCCTAAGAGCCACCGATGCTTAAGTTATAAGTCTAATAGAATTTTGGCAGATGTTTCTTAAGTGGAGAAATGCTTACCCTTCTTCTTAAGTAGGTGAGAGTATTTATACATGAGATCCTATAGAGGAAGCGTGTAGGAGAAGCTTGAGTGGCGTGTCTTCTGATTCTGATTGGACGGGTAGGAGGCAACATTTATTGCACTTGTCCCCCCGAGCTGACATAAAGGTATATTCATTAAATGTTGATGTGTCTTCCGATCGAGTTGAGTGATGGAGAAACGATCGAATGGGGGCTGATCTGACGCACCATCAGACGATATGACCTGGTGGTCATTTGGGACAAATGGGAAGACACCACATGGAAGCTTACTTTCAGCAAACAATGATGATGATGAAGCAGAGAGTCAATCGAGCTTTTTTTGCGAGTCTCATTCCCACTAGTGTTCATCTTCTCTAGTTAATGTGATCTAAGCTGCCTGGGAACTGACCAGGCAAGGTCGGCTCTCTCCTTCTAGGTGGTCAGACCTTAACACCTTTGTTTGACACAACCTCTCAGTGTAACGTGACACATGGTATCGTGTTACTAGTGGTATGAGAATGACCATAACGATTGCCCCCAATCAAAGGCTTGGTGTGGGTCTTGCCCACCTAGATCTGAAGACTCGGATTCTTTACCTGAGTTGTCTACATATGACGGACTGCCAATAGCTCTGTTTGTCTACAAAAGCCGCACTTGTGTTTGAATCTCATTCTGCTGGAACGTCCATGGTTGATCAAATCAACTGCCTTGTCGTCCTTTGAAGTGACTTGTCCGCGTGCGCGCACGCACATTCACCTTTATTGAGATTCAAACTTAGTCACCTCTTGGGAGTAGTGATGATGATGGCATGCGGGGTGCGGGAAAAGGAGGGTGAGATTCATGATGCATGAATCATCGAAGCGTCACATGTCATTTCTGCAGACGCGTGAATGATGTTTGAGTTCCCAAGCTCGCCTCATTGGTCCACGAACGGGTACCATAATGACCATTGGATTAATTCAACGGTCTCGATCTTTATTTGAGCTAAGGCCTATAAATAGGCATTTCCCTCCCTTTCTTCAACCATTTTTGCCGCCATGCAAGAGACTAAAATACTTGCCAAAGCTTCATTCGCCCTCCCAGAACCAAAAACCATCCTTCTTGCCAAAATTCGATTTACCTTTCTTTTCCCCTATTTCTCCCATCCTTCTGGCTTTTCTTGAAGCTTTTCTATGTCTTCTATCAGTCCCCCTTTATGTTGCCTCAAAAGACATTTTGGAGATTGCCTATTCTCGTTCTCATGTCGTTTCTTACTGCCGCCATTTTATTGTGGTAGGTCTCTTCTTCTTCACTTTTCTTCCCTCATTGTTCTCTCATTCTCCCTTGATTTTCTAATTCCCTTCAAGTTTTCATTTTGTTTGGGGGTTACGGGGATTCGTAGATCGGAGAGAGTGCAAAATGCGTCGACTGTGGCTATTGACCTCTGTGCTGACTCAGGGGCCCATGTTGGTTCGAGCGGGGCCGTCGACCGATAGGGGCTAACGAACATTCTTCCTCCCTGATCAATGATGATGTGGGTGAGATTCAGAAGACTTATCACCTCATCGACTACATTCAGCTACAGTTGCTGGAGGTGGGTGAGAAGATAAGCACCCAACGGTACGGGGGAGATGGGTTCTATTTGGCCTTGCTGGAGTGTGGGATGAGAATTCCTTTACATCATTTCTTTAGGGAATGGTTTTCTAAGACAAGTATTGCTCTATCCTAGCTTCAACCTAACTCGTGCAGGGCCCTGGTTGGTTGCTGGATACTCTAAAGACTGCACCGTGGTGAGGACTTCATGCTAGATGAGTTTGACTTTATGTTTCAACTGAAACTGAACTCCCCTCCTAAAAGCAAGGTCAAAGGGGCACCACCTCGGGACCAAGGCCCATCCTGAGTGGAATTGAGGCTTCCTTAGGTGTCCTTCAAACCCTCTGCCTCATCCTCTAGACATAGCCTATATGAGGGTGATGGTGTCTGGTGTCCGTGAATTGCCAAAAGGTGTCGAGCTGCAGTATTCTCCTCTTACTCGGTTGGATAGGTCTCCGCCTATTTCTTTGGGCTTCCTGATCTCTCAGACCTAGCTGTTTCCAAAGAGAAAGTCATAGAGGTCTCCCATCCTTTACCCTCGGTTCAAACGTCGGAGGAGATTCCTCCCACATGGCTAGAGTTGGCTGAAGTTGTTGCTGATATTTTCGAGACTCCCCAAGCCCATACTACCTAGTTAATTATTTAATGTTACTTGTTATTTTCCCTTTCCTTACTTGTAACCTTTTCCTTTCCTTTTTACTTAATGAGAATGTGTTTCCTTTAGTAGCTTTGTCACCTATCCTGCCTTGGTTCTGCTTATGTCCATTACTTGTTTGTTATATCCTGCATTATGCATATGTTTGATCATCGGTCTCAAGCATGAATGAACCTTAAGTAATAAATTACTCTTAAGTTACCGAACTTTAAGTAAATGAAGCTCTGCTTTCGCCGAGCACTGACTTAGTCATTTGTCATTACTAGTTGGGGGTCTGACTTTAATCTTAAATTCAGATGAAACTCTTAATCTTTTCTTCGTTCTTGCTACTTCATCACTTTTAGTTATAAATGTTTTAATCAGAAGTGTCTGCTAATCTGAAGCGAGAGGTTATCTTTAGTTATTGCTTCCTAGCAGATTGCCCTCATTGAAAGAGGTCGGGTCACACAGTCATATCGTAATCTTGGATTTTTTTGGATGTTTCCCGGTGTGGGAGGTCTGTTTGGATGGACCTACTTCAAACAGGAAGTTTCTCTTTTCAATAGTGGAGTTAGAGTACAAGCCAAACTTTACCTTTTTTCCTTTAACATTTGTCCAAGCATTTCTACTCTGGCTAGAGTTATTTTTCCTGTCTGACGAGCTAGGGTGCAAGCTAGACTTTACCTTTTGACATCTAGCTAGACATTCCTACTCTGGCCAAAGTCCCATCTGGCGAGCTAGAGTACAAGCCTGACTTCAGTTTTTTCCTTTGAGATCTAGCCAAGCATTCCCACTTTGGCCAGAGTCCTTTTTCCCATCCGGTGACCGAGAGTGCAAGTCATACTTCACTTTTTTCCTTTGACATCTTGCCAGACATTCCTGCTCTGACCAAGATTCTTTTTCCTATTTGGTGAGCTAGAGTTCAACCACGCTTCACTTTTTTCCTTTGACATCTAACCAGGCATTCTTGCTCTGGCCAGAGACTTTTTTTCATTTAGCGTGCGAGAGTGCAAGCTAGACTTCACTTTTTTCATTTGATATCTAGCCAGGAATTTATGCTCTGTCCAGAGTCCTTTTTCCCATCTGGCGAGCTAGATTGCAAGCCAGGCTTCATTTTTTTCCTTTGTCATCTAGTCAGATATTCCTACTCTAGGTAGAATCCTTTTTCTCGTATGGCAAGCTAGACTGCGAACTATGCATCATTTTTTTCCTTTGTCTTGTTTCATAGGAGAATCAGCTTTTCATTCGATAATTACTGCTTGGTTACATGATTTTATTCTTTCTCCTTTCCCTATCTCTTTTTTGTTGGGGTCTGGTTGTTGACTTCATCTCAGGAGGTAAGCTTCTTATCACTAGAGGGAAAAAGTGACTGGTCCAAATGATCCCATCATCATCGTCGACTCCTTCCTTTAAAGGGTTATCGCGTAATATTTCATCGAAGTCTTCTGGTCCCCTCTTACTAGACCACATCCATAGGGGTAGGGAACTTCATGATTCCATGGTAGGTAGATGGTATGGCTTTGAACTCATGGATGGTGGGTCAGCCGAGGATTGCTTTGTACACCTCTGAATCCTTCCATTGGAATGGGGCATGGGCGGAGTTTTTTGGGATCCAACCTCATCTGTAGGAAGATGGAGTAGTTTAGTATGTCAGTCGAGCTCTCATCATTTAACAAGGTCCTCCAAACCTTAATGTTGGAAATTAGTGGGGAGATGAAATAGCACATTAGTGTGTGGCTGGTGGATTTGGTGTGCGTGCTCCTTAGTGTATTTCATCACCTATTGCTCTTTAATCTTGGGTGGCCGTGAGAGGATACTAAAGACCACCGGGTACCCTACTTACCGAGCCACCGCCTTCCTTTTTTTATTGGAGCTTGACGTGTCGGGTCCTCTGAAGATTAATCTTGATTTCTCATATGGGTCTTGGTGGTCGATTTATTTTCTGCTCGGGATGCTCTCGATCATCCTTTACTTCCTAGGAGGGTTACCAACCTCAAGGTTCCTTCAACTAGCCACAAACTCGTTAAGATATCATTTCCGGATTAATGCCTTGATCTGCTCTCGGAGGTCGAAGCACCCCTCCGTGTTATGCCCGAAATCCCGATGCTACCTATACTACTTTGTGGTATCGTTCTTCTTGTTTAGTGTCCATATAATTTGGGTTATTTCAAAATTGTAAATCTCTTCCCATTTGACCGTAAGGGGGTTGTAGGTGGTTAACCGACTAGTCATGTAAGGGTTTTTCCCCTCACACCGACTCGAGAGGGACGGTCAAATCTCAGTTGTAGGAGGCACCGAGTATAATGGTCAGGGAGGGTGGCCTGTCTTGTCTTCTTGCGGCTTATTTCCCTTTTGAGGGTTCTGAATCTCATTCTGCTGGAACGTCCATGGTTGATCAAATTAACTGCCTTGTCGCCCTTTGAAGTGACTTGTCTGTATGCGCGTGCACATTCGCCTTTATTGAGATTCAAACTTAGTCACTTCTTAGGAGTCGTGATGATTATGGTATGCGGGGTGCGGGAAAATCAGGGTGAGAGTCATAATGCCTGACTCATCGAAGCGTCACCTGTCATTTCTACATATGTGTGAGTGACGTTTAAGTTCCCAAGCTCGCCTCATTGGCCACGAACGGGTACCATCATGACCATTGGACTAATTCAACGGTCTCGATCTTTATTTGAGCCAAGGCCTATAAATGGGAGTTTCCCTCCCTTTCTTTAACCATTTTTTCCCTCACCCAAGAGACTAAAATCATTGTCAAAGCTTCATTCGCCCTCCCAGAACAAGAAACCATCCTTCTTGCCTGGATTCGATTTACCTTTCTTTTCCCCTATTTCTCCCATCCTTCTAGCTTTGTTCAAATCTTTTCTATGACTTCTATCAGTTGGGGTCTTCATTCCCCCTTTATGTTGCCTCAAAAGATGTTTTGGAGATTGCTTATTCCCGTTCTCATGTCGCTTCTTGCTGCCGCCATTTTTTATCATAGGTCTCTTCTTCTTCGCTTTTCTTCCCTCATTGTTTCTCTCCTTCTCCCTTGATTTTCTGATTCCCTTCTTATTTTTATTTCGCTTGGGGGTTATGGGGATTCATAGATCAGATAAAGTACAAAATGTGTCGACTGAGGCTATTGACCTCTGTATTGACTCTAGGACCCATGCTGGTTCGAGTGGGGCCGTCGACCGATATGGGCTAACGAATATTCTTCCTCCCTGATCAAGATGACGTGGGTGCAATTTGGAAAACGTATCACCTCCTCGACTACATTCAGCTACAGTTGCTGGAGGTGGGTGAGAAGATAAGCACCCAGCGGTACAGGGGAGCTAGGTTGAATTTGGCCTTGCTGGAGTGTGGGCTGAGAATTCCTTTACATCCTTTCTTTAGGGAGTGATTTTTTAAGACAAGTATTGCTCTAGCTTAACTTCAACCCAACTCATGGAGGGCCCTGGTTGGTTGCTGGGTGCTCTAGAGACTACACCGTGGTGAAGACTTCATGCTAGATGAGTTTGACTTTATGTTTCAACTGAAACTGAACTCCCCTCCTAAAAGCAAGGTCAAAGGGGCACCACCTCAGGACCAAGGCTGGTATTCTATCAGTAGCCATACTGGATGGGAGAAATGGATTGTAATCATAATCTCATCCTGGTACAATGATTAGAAGGACAGTTGTTTCATGATTTTTGAGTTTCGCGAGGGTCTTACCAGAGACCCAGAGCTCGTGCACTCGATCCCTCGGGCTTATGGGGTGTAGGTGAGCTCGCGCTAACAGGGGAGAAGGAGACCTGCTCGCATTTATTTTGGGCACTAACTTATATTAATCACTTGTAGTGATAAAAAAGAGGCCAAGGAGATTTCCAGCCCACCTTCAGTCCCAAATTTTTAGCCTAGTCGAGCTTCTCTTGGAGCAGCGTGCTTTCAATGACCTTATTAGGCCTGAGTCCCTATTTCAGGCTGGTTTGTACCTGGATCCTCCTGAGGATATCATGACTGATCTTCTCATCGAGGTCTGCTCAATGGATTCTAGCTCGGGAAGTCCTAATTTTAAAAGGCGTAAGACTTTCTCAGATTGTACAAGCTGACTCTCCCTTCCCTTACCTTGCTCCTGTAATTTTGTGACTTATTGTAACGTAGTTCTACCTACGTATGAATGGTCGGAGATTCTCCTTCCCCTAAGAATTATAAAAACGAGCTTGAGGCCTTTAAGGCCCAAAATATGGAAGAACTCCTCGCTAAGAAGTTGGAGTTGTCGAAAGATGGGAAAGTTTCATATGCATCTCCTCCTTCTACTTTGCAGCCAAAGGTGCTGGGGACGCTACCTCTAACTCCACCTTCTCCTCTGACCTATTTTCCTGCTTCTTTGCTAAAGACCACTCATGTTTCTTCGCCAAAGCTCATTCCTGCTTCTTTGCCGAATCTCGTTCTGAAGAAGTTTGTCTTTCCTTCCTCAGGGCAAGTGTTGACGTAAACTAGCAGAGGACTCAGGGCTTCCAAGAGCGTGCCCCGATCACCTCATCATCCCACTCTTCCTTGAGCTATGATCAACTTGGGGGTTGAGAAGCCATCTTCTCAGGTTTGCGGGTCTCCCCCATCGAGCTCTAACTAGCAGAGGTCTCATGCTAGCCAAAGTCGTGTGCCCTTAATGTCTCTAGAGGGGGCTAGCCAACCTGACGCTCAGGCCTGGCACAGAACGTGGTGGTGAGGTTGTTGGACTGGTGGTCCAAATACGTTGATCCCGAGAAGGAGATCACTCTTCTCGAAAGGCTGATGATAGGGCTTTCTGATGGCTTTAAGGAGCACACCTCAACATAAGTACTAATTCTCGTTTCATGCTTCTTTTACTCTATGTGTTCCTCCTAATAGTAATAATTTATTTTTTGATTTGGTTCTTTTCGCAGATCCTGGCCTATAACACGACAGAGCTAGCGCATCTTGTTTGGTGCGAGGACCAAGTGCTCGAGGTAACCTAGGCTTCTTCCCAGGCAGAGACTATGCTTGCTGAGGGGGATAGGAAGTTCGAGTCTGTTCTCCAAGCCTATGACAAGGTCAAGACAGAGGTAGAGGGGCTTAGGGCCTTTAAGGGGAAGATCATTTGCCTCAAAGAGGAATTTAGCAGGGCCAAGGTGGAGGCTAATCGAGTTATCGACGCTCGTCGGGACTTGGAGGCTCGATTATCTGATCGGGAGAGGGTCATCTACAACCTTCAACAGTAAGAAAATATTTTGAACAGAAGGCCCGAGTTCAGGAGAAGAAGATTTCTCTAGAGATCCACTCTCGAACTCAGGCAGAGAACCGTGAAAGGGAACCTAAATCAAATCTCAGTTTGGCGGAGGCTTAGTTATGGGAGAAGTCTGACCGGATGATCGAAGGCCATGCCAAAGGGATGAGGGACTTCAAGGAGTCTTATAAGTTTAAGGCAGCCCAACTCGTGTTCTCTATGGGCTACGAAATCTGTCAGGATGAGATTTTTTAGGGCCATCCTGAGTGGAACTTAGGCTTCCTTAGGTATCCTTCGAACCCTCTGCCTCATCCTTTGGACATAGCCTATATGAGGGTGATGGTGTCTGGTGCCCGTGAAGTTCCAAAGGCCGTCGAGCTGCAGTATTCTCCTCTTACTTGGCTGGATAGGTCTCCGCCTATTTCTCTGGGCTTTCTGATCTCTCAGACCTAGCTACTTCCAAAGAGAAAGGCATAGAGGTCTCTCCTCCTTTACCCTCGGTTCAATCTGAGGCGGAGATTCCTCCCCCATCGCCAGAGTTGGCTGAAGTCGTTGCTGATACTGCCGAGACTCCCCAAGCCCATACTTCCTAGTTAATTTTTTTTATGTTACTTGTTATTTTCCCTTTCTTACTTGTAACCTTTTCCTTTCCTGTTTACTTAATGAGAATGTGTTTCCTTTAGTAGCTTTGTCATTTATCCTTCCTTAGTTCTGCTTATGTCTATTACTTGTTTGTTATATCCTTCATTATGCATATGTTTAATCATCGGTCTCGAGCATGAATGAACCTTAAGTAATAAATTACTCTTAAGTTACTGAACTTTAAGTAAATGAAGCTCTGCTTTCGATGAGCACTGACTTAGTCATCTGTCATGACTTGTTGGGGGTCTTACTTCAATCCATAATTTAGATAAAACTCTTAATCTTTTCTTGGTTCTTGCTACTTCATCATTTTCAGTTATAAATGTTATAAGTAGTAATGCCTGCTAACCTGAAGCGAGAGGTTATCCTTAGTTATTCCTTCCTAGTGGATTGCACCCATTGAAAGAGGTCGGGTCACATAGTCCTATTGCAATCTTAGATGTTTTTTAGATGTTGCCCGGTGTGGGAGATCTGCTTGGATGGACCTACTTCAAACATGAAGTTTCTCTTTTCATCTGTCGAGTTAGAGTGCAAGCCAGAATTTTCCTTTTTTCCTTTGACAGTTGTCTAAGCATTCCTACTCTGGCTAGAGTCATTTTTCCTTTCTGACGAGATAGGGTGCAAGCTAGACTTTACCTTTTGACATTTGTCCAAGCATTCCTACTCTGGCTAGAGTCATTTTTCCTGTCTGACGAGCTAGGGTGCAAGCTGGACTTTACCTATATCCTTTGACATCTAGCTAGACATTCCTGCTCTGGCCAAAGTCCCATCTGGCGAGCTATTGTGCAAGCCAGGCTTCATTTTTTTTTCCTTTGAGATCTAGCTAGGTATTCCCAGTTTGGCAAGAGTCCTTTTTCCTATCTAGTGACCTAGAGTGCAAATCATACTTCACTTTTTTTCTTTGACATCTTGCCAGACATTCCTGCTTTGATCAAGGTTTTTTTCCTGTCTGGTGAGCTAGACTTTAACCACGCTTCACGTTTTCCCTTTGACATCTAACTAGGCATTCTTACTTTGGCCAGAGACCTTTTTCTGTTTGGCATGCTAGAATGCAAGCTAGAACTCACTTTTTTCCTTTGATATCTAGCCAAGCATTTATGTTCTATCCAGAGTCTTTTTTTCCCGTCTGGAGAGCTAGAGTGCAAGGCAGATTTCAATTTTTCATTTTTCATCTAGTTAGATATTCCTGCTCTGGGTAGAATCATTTTTCTCGTATGGCGAGCTAGAGTGTAAACTATACATCAGTTTTTTCCTTTGTCTTGTTTCATGGGAGAATCAGCCTTTCATTCGACAATTGCTACTTGGTTACATGATTTTCTTCTTTCTCCTTTCCCTATCTCTTTTTTGTTGGGGTCTGGTCGTTGACTTCATCTCAAGAGGTCAGATTCTTATCACTCAAGGGAAGAAGTTTCTGGTCCAAATGATCTCATCATCGTAGTCAACTCCTTCCTTTTGAGGCTGTCGCGTAACATTTTATCGACGTCTTCTGGTCCCCTCTTACTAGACCCACATCCATGGGGGTGGGGAACTTCATGATTCCATGGTATGTAGATGGTATGGCTTTGAACCTATGGATGGTGGGTCGAAAGAGGATTGCATTGTACACCTCTGAATCCTTCCATTAGAATGGGGCACGAGTGGAGTTGTTTGAGATCCAACCTCATCTGTAGGAAGATAGAGTAGTTCAGGATGTCGGTCGAGATCTCGTGATTTAACAAGGTCCTCTAAACCTTAATGTTGGGAATTAGTGGGGAGATGACTAGGACATTAGTGTGTGGGTGGTGGATTTGGTGTGCCTGCTCATTAGTGAATTTAATCACCTATTGCGCCTTACTCTTGGGTGGCCGCAGGAGGATATTGAAGACCACTGGGTACCCTACTTCTCAAGCCGCCACCTTCCTTTTTCGATTGGAGCTCGACGTGTCGGGTCCTCTAGGGATTAATCTTGATTTCTCATATGGGTCTTGGTGGTCGATTTATTTTCTGCTCGGGCTGCTCTCGATCATCCTTTCCTTCCTAGGAGAGCTTTCATCCCCAAGGTTCCTTCAACTGGCCACGATCTCCTTAAGATATCATTTGTGGATTATTGCCTTGGTCTGCTCTTGGAGGTTGAAGCACCCCTTGTGTTGTGGCTAGAATCCTGATGCTACCTATAGTACTTTGTGGCATGGTTCTTCTTGTTTAGTGTCCATATAATTTCAGGTTACTTCAAAAGGTTTCTGCCCTTGATGAAATTGTAGATCTCTTCCTATTTGAGAGTAAGAAGGTTGTAGATGGTTAACTGACAAGTCATGTAAGGGATTTTCCCCTCACACCAACTCGGGAGGGCCGATCAAATCTCAGTTGTGGGAGGCGCCGACCAATTTTTTTATGAGGGCTTTGCAAACTCATTGATTAAATCTACCAAATTATGAAGCACATTGGGCTTGACATGAATTAAAGCTGCATATGCTATGGAGATTTTGGACTTGGCCTGAAGCTATGGCCCAAGGGATAGGTGTGGGCGACGTGGGCTGTAGGTGGGTAAGGAGTGGAACGCGGGTCACGAACGGGTCACCCACGCTGGGCTTCATTCCTGGGTCTGGTTTAGCATCTCATGATCCATTACTTGGGTCATTGTGGTGAGCATTTGTATGGGCTACCGGGTAGGCCAACCCGCCAAACTCAAAACGGGTAGAGATAGAGTCAGCCTCCAGCGCCAGCGTGTGGGGAGCGTGCGACCATCTCTGGCCATCTTTTTGGCCGTAAATGACTTTTAACCGATGTACATCATGATCTGAGCAACTTTACAATGGTTTTGGGGCTCAAAAATGAGTTGATCGTCACGGATCTGAGGTTCCGATTCTCAGAAATAGAGGTGGTTCTAGTGGCTCCCCCGTCGAACACGTCCAAGGTTTTCGGTCTGAATGGGGCCTGATGATGCCGCGGACGAGGTCGTGGGTATGTTATCGGCTACTTCTCGAGGTGCCCCTTCGAATCTAACGGTTGAGATTGGAAGCTTTAACGGTGGCCATGGCATAATGCTCGACGGCAGCGAAGTTTTTTTTTCTTTTTTGCTGTTTTATTGGTTGTGTTACTTCCCCTCACAGTTGGTGATGGCGGCAGTCATTACCACAATTTTCCAGATTCGATCATTGACAAATAATGTTAATAACTTTATAAAAAAATAATAATTGTAGAAAAGAAATAAACCAATCAAATATGTAATGAATGAGTTTACCATTCTTCGTTCTGTCTTCTAATTCATTTTCATAACCGTTCATGCTACCTTTTCTGCTTCCGCTTCGTATCTGTTTTTGAAAGCGTTTGGTTTGGTTTTAAGCATTTTGGGAAGGGATTTCTTGAGTTTTTCCTCATCTCTCAACAAGAGCACCAAATGTAAAGGAAACAATTCACGGTCTTTGATAATCGGTCGTGAATTTCCTACATCGTGATATGAAGATCAAGAGAATAATTTAGAGAGTGAATGAGAGAATAAATACCCAATGATTTATGCAGAAAACCTTTAAAGGGAAGAAAAACTGCGTGGAAACTTTGATAGTATTTCATTATGAAAAAAATGTTTACAAGGCTAATGCAAGCTACATAGTCAAGTTATTTTGTTATGGGTGTCGAGGGTTGTTCCTTTTTCCTTGGAGTTACATATTACCTCTATTATAGGCTTTCAATCGATTACATAGAATATGATACAGTTATCTTATTCTATATGAAAATAGGATCAATAAAATATGTTTCTGAGATCCAGTTTATCAACATTGACAACTTAAATAAATCTTAACCATTTGATCAATCTAATGGTCTTGATTAGCTTTTCTTTAGGTTATCACGTCGGCAATCCATGTACTTTCATCTAATTGGTCTCTTCTTTGTAACCGTCTAGTTGATCATACGGTTATCGCTTTATCTTCTCTTTGATGGAGCCTTCGGTCTAGATCTTACCACGTGTTATGTGAAATTTTACCTGTACAGTGTGCCCACCCCCCCCACATGCTGAAATTTTAAATGATCGTCACGTGAGGTTTTTCATTGTCGAGAATAGTTCTGATGTACTTCGTACTCCTTTATATGTCACGCTCAAACCCAAACCTAGACAATTGTTGATAATCATACATGTCCAAGTCAAAATCGGGTTCTAAAAACAGTTCCCTCGCAACAAGATCATTATGGTCACATTTCATGTTTTATGGGAGAAACAATAGTTGATAGTGATGAGAACAATGATAATGACAATTTCCATTCAGGGGAATATTATTGTGAGAGATATAATGGTGATAATTGTCTACAAGATGTTAATGATGATGAACTTGAACATCCTGATAGTGATGGTGGGCTTGATATTGGTGCTGAGGATTATCTTGATTTTGGGATAGATGAAGAAGCAATTTGGGATGATCCCTCTACCTTATCAGATTTGAATAGAAGATCAGAGGCTAATGCACATCCTTCATCAATGTCAAGTAACATTGGATCTTCTTCATTGCGGCCATCTTATGATGCACCGAGATTATCACAACTAGAAGATTACGAGCATGTTAGTGTTTTAGATATGTTAGATACAAAATAACTCTACCATGATAAAAAAATCAAAAGAAATGTTGACTCTTTGCAATTCGTCAAAACTTTGAGCTTAAAGTCTACTTTCTAGCTAAAACCACAAAAACGGCAAGAATTTTTTTTAAAAACAATTGATCGAAAATGGTCGAAGTAAATAATTTATTTATAAAAGTTTCACAGATGTAAATAAATTATTGGCCATTTTTAAAAAAATATCATTCAATCATTTTTATAATTTGAACTGAGAAATTGATTATTTTTATAATACTCCCTAAATAAATCTTGATATTAATATCAAGCTGAGATCATGAAATTTTTTCGGATGGAACAAATTTTTTTTTACCTCAGTAATTATGAGTGTGTTTTATTCTCTTTACATTATTATTATTTTATTAGCATTATTGTTGTGATGCCAACATTATTATTTGTTGTGTTACTATCTTCTAGCATGACTTAGATCAGCTACCCTATCAATCTTCTTAAGTCACTTTCGTTGAAAACGGGAAATCTTCATTAATTTCAATGTTAACAAAATGTGTTATGCAATCATGGTACGTTGCTTGATATTCGTGAAAATTCGTGATTGTGTGAAATTCAATTTCAAATTGTCATCTCGTATTTTAGAATTTGATTTTAAGTGTATCTCACAACTTTGATTAAATTTGATTCTATTGACCATTTGATTTAGGATTCTTAACAATTAGTTAGTATTGAGATTACACTTTTCTGATTCATTTGGAATGGCTATGAAACATCTATATGTCCTCAAAATCTTATAACATAGGAATTGATAATACTCATTTTTCATTAAATGATATTTTAATAATGTCATATAATTTGATTTTAATTTCATGATTAGTAAATACAATGAATCATTCTTATTCTATCTAAATAATCTAATTCCTGATTTTGATTTCTGGCAGTTAATAAATACATTAATCTAATTTCAAATTATGATTCTTCATCATTCTATCATTCATCTGTTTTCTTGGAAAAGCGATTTCAAACTCCATTCGATGTAAGTAAACACGCCATTAAAAGAAATTTTTAGTCAAGTGTTTGTGTGCTCCGATGATTAGTCGGAGCTTTAAATGCTTCTGATACTCAATGTTAATCTAAAAAGAATGGTTGACACAGATATTAAGTCTCTACTACCATCTCCTTTTTTTAAAATCAATAAATTATAAATTGTTGTTATTTGACGTCACTTGCAACAATTTAACCCCTATTTTTCTTAAGAGTTTGAATTATTTCTTCTTAAGTTGTGAATAAAATATCCTATTTTAAACACACATTATATAATATATCCAGTTCTCTAAAACTATTTGTTAAAACCAAAGAAAAAAGTGAAACAAAGAAAGTAAAAGGTACAAAGAACGAACTAAAGGAAAAATAAAGTTTTCTTAGTGGATGGAAATATTTCTTTAAGGAAAGGAAATCAAAGTTCTGGTCTCCCAATAAGAATAAAGCAAGCAGATGAAGCAATAAGCCAATTAAGCAGATGGGAGATGCTACTAATTAATATGAGCTATAATACTCATTATAACACAATCATCTTATTAATCACATAGATAATCTAACACTAAATTCACATCCACGTATCATAAGTGTTCTCTAAATGCTCCTAAAAGAAAAGAGATTTCAGACAAAAAGTTAGCCCTTTATTACTCAGAACCCATCGTGAGGTCTGTACCTATCCCTCTTCCATAATACACATATATATAGTTGTAGTTGAAATGTTTTTCAAAAGTGATAGGGAACTCGGTTTTTAGACGTATGACTTGAATGAATGTGAGAGATATCGGGTTCGAACTCCATCACCTTAAAAAAATGTTTTGGGCCAGCGGTTTTCATCCGCCCTAATGGTAATTAGTTTCTTGGAGTTTTTAAGCATACACTAGGTCAAGAATATTAAAAATAATGATAATGGAAAGAAAATTAAAAAAAAAGGTAAACAGAAGAATTAATCAATGATGGGATACCTTCCCAATGAGTCATGTGACCAGAGAGAGCCAATGAAATAGTCAAATATATTCCAGACATAATCTATCAATTAATTTGGCATATTCGTAATTTGATTTTGTTTGGTCAAATTAGTATAATTTTCTTTTTGTTTTCATATTTTTCAATTAATTAATAGCAATGGCTCAGTTTCTAGCTGAATCATATTTAAGTTGCATTTATGGGTGTGTGTAGAGCAGCTATTTTTTTTCCTTTTTTTTTTACAATTAAACGGACAAGAATTGCCCGTGAAAGTTGAAATCATTGCATCTCATTTACTAAACATTGGTTGAAATCTGCTAATAATTACAATTTTAAAACAAGTTGCCAAGTATTTTAGCTATTCTCACCAAAAATAGTTCATTATATTTGTTTGACTAGTAGATATTAATCACCTTATTTTAAATGTATTATTCGTGGCACTCAATTAATAAAGGGGTTATTGAATAAATATACTATTTTTATTTTTTTTAGGATTTTTATATTCATTTTCTAAAATTTAGAATTTCATACATTTGATCCACTAAATCAAACAAAACTCATTATTCACACTCTGTTCAGTTTCATATCAAATAAGATTAGATGGTTACTTGCTCTTTCACCTTCATTCTTCGCGTTTCTACCTTGTTTCTCTTCATTGGGTTTGCGCTCATTTGCTATCTACTTCCTCTCTGTCTCCATTCTCGTCTGTGCTCTCTCTTCTCGATGAAAAATCGAGGCTTCTTCTTCGACGAGACAATCTCTGGAAGTCATCATCTTCTTCTTCTTCCATTTTCAGAGTACTCAGGCATGATACCCACCGACTGACAAACTCAGGTATCCATTCTTCTCTTTATTTTACGCAGAAAATGACTTACTCTTTCTTTTGTTCTTTTTACTTGAAGTTTGAGGAAAAAACTGTCTAGGGTTAGATTGTCCCTCTTGATGATTATAACCTTTGGTTGTCTGGATTGCTTGATGTTTGTGATAGATGCTTGCGATAACCATTTGAATATATTGGCTACTTGAAGGGTTTAAGTAGTTGTTTAGGACTACATAAATCCTTCAAGTAGTCATATTGACTACAATATCTTACTACTTGGACCTTGCAAGTAGTGATTTTTATTCGAAGGGGTCTAGCATCTTTTAGTATGTTATTCATGCATTCAGCGATGCTGGTAGTCATTATGTTATATTGTCTACCACAACAATGAGAACGAGCCCATCTATTAAATCTGGCCACCTCAATATAGTTTCAAATACCTTGATGAACTTGGTTAATGATAACCATATATGCCTCAAATTCTAATACATGATAGGTCTTGGGTGCTTTGAAAAACAAAGGATTCACGTTACTAGTTTTGAACATCTATTTTATATTCATTCTCATATGGTAGATGCAATGTCCATGAAATGATTGTGGGAAGACAGTCAATATAACCTTTGCTATACTTTCATTTCTATCTGACACAAATACCAAGTCATCCAAGTCTCCAATAACCTTATGCAGCTTATTAAAGAACCATTACAACGATAGGTCATTCTCGAAGTCAGTAATCCCAAAGTATAAGTGGATATACTTGGTTATTCACATGTTTAGAAGTTACAATGAACATTGTCCCCCTATACTTTGTTTTTTATGATGTTCCATCAACAACAATTAGGAGACGTATACAATTAAGAAATCCACAAATCGAGGCTCCAATCGACATGAAGAAGTATTTGAAATAGTCATGTTCGTCAGTCTCTATATGAATAGCAATACCTAGATTCTTCGCCTCTAACATGTGATAATAGTATGAGAGTCTCATATATAAACTTTCAGGTGAACTTCGAACTAAAATCAATGCAACTTCCCTAACCCTCCAAGCTTTGTCACAACTTATATTGATGTCATAATCTTTACGAATATCTTCGATATCTTTTGGCCTATAAATCCGTCCAACCCGGTTTATCTTGACTTCATGCAATGACCGACCAATAAACTTGTTACTTGGCGATGGTCGTGTTGTAAGATGACAAATGAGTACGTATAAGTATTTCTTGAACTTTGTTATTTTAAACTACTCTAAAAATGCACTTTAATAGCTTGTACTCTTCATTTACATGTTTTCTCAATACAAACAATAACTAACAATGTCGACGTGGATTTTTCAATTTATTTTGTCATTTTTCAATTTATTTATCATTATATCGTTTGTGTGACTCGTGTATAGTAATTTAAAGGTAAATTAAGTCCATATAACAGTACAAGTAGTTCGCAAAAAAAAGTGAAAAGACAGACTCACTAGTTTTTTCACAGTCAAAATTTCTCCCAATTCCAAAACGGAATGCTTGATTAACTATTAATTAATTCCCTTTCACTGAAAAACTACATTTCTTTCAATAAATAAACCTAGATTCACTTTTAAATGTATGGCCAAATAATTTCATTAATCATTTCTTTTATACATCAGCCCAAAAATAAAATGCTGCAAATATCTGCTAAAAACCATATTTACTCAAAATAAGAAAATTAATCTTGAGAGAAAGAAGAAACTAAGAAAATGTGTACAATTGTAAAATCTTGTGTCAAACACACACCGTTAGATCTTAAGACAATAAAAATTATGATTACAGTCTACAGACAAAATGTCCCAAACCCTTAGACCGGGCTTCTACTAATCAAAATTACCAAAATATCTACACGGGCACAAAGGGAGGTACCCTTGGACCGGTCTCGTAGCAGAACGGAGCAGCCGGGTGCTGCCACTTCTTGAACACCGGCGGCTTCTCCAGATCCGATCCCTGATGGTGATGATGATGATGAAGAATTCGTTGGTCTTGAGACCTTGATTCATCCCTTGATTTAATCTCAGCCGTCCGCTGTTCGATTTGTTTGGGGGAGGTCGGAGATACCAAAGGCGATAAGAGGGGGATGGCCACGTTCCACTCCGATGAGCGATTGATTTGAAGGGAAGCAGGGGCCCGCCGCTGAAGACGGCTGGGCTGGAGGCGGGAACCAGAGGCTGAGTTTCTTTTGTGAGTATCAGCCATGGATTGGGAGCAATAAGTGGGCAAACAATGAAGAGAGAGAGAGAGAGAGAGAGAGAGAGAGAGAGAGAGAGAGAGAGATTAGGGATTGTTGGTGTGAACAGAAACCAGTGGGTGGATAATGGAAATGGTGGAAGTTGGGGATATTAATATAAAAGAGGTGGGGAGCACGTGGTCTGCACGTTTTTCGTGGTTCAGAGTTTCGAGAGTATGGATTTTAGCTGGCTCACCCGGCTCGGTCATGGATGGACTATGGAGAGATTTCTTTTCAAATTATTTCTCAAATAAAACACATTATAAATTTTGTTTTATTTTAGAGTTAAATGTAAGTAATTTAAGTTACAAATATACACTCAATCTATTTATAATTTATATTTATAAATTTATAAATGATCAATATTACTCATTGAGCTTTCAAAATACACAAATTCAATCATCCAAGTCCTAATTTCATCATTTTTAATGTAAAATGACTCTGTGACACATTATTGAATATGGTTACTGGTTACGCTCTGTTTTGATTATATAATGTTTGAGCAAATAATTAATGATATTCAAAATATGGACGAAAATTAACCATATGTGACCAAATTTTGTGTATTTTATAATTTATGAGATCTTTTTCATTTGTATCTATTTTGTGAGAATGAATATTAAATTTTAAAAAAATCATAAAATGTGAAGCCGAGCCAAAACTAGAAAAATAAAATGGGAGCTGATGAAGCCAACTACCGTCGTAACTTTTCATGGTCAAAGGCTGAGTTGGATGCGGTTTGACCGCCTACACTTTAACTGAAAACCCCATTGGAAATTTAATGTTCTCTGTTTCTCTTTCTCTCAATCCACCGGCGGTTGACCCTTTTACAGTGCTGATGTAACTCCACGTGGCAGTCTTCTCTCCGTCCATACAATTTGATTTATAGTATTTTGACTTGAGCGATTCCAGAGGTTATGCTTTCTGTATCGTGGTCACTTAAGAACCTTTGAATCGCATTGGAAATCTACACGTGTATGGCTATCATTTGTTGTTCATAATACCTTTGCTTGGTTGGTTATATATTTTATTTATTTGTAGCTATCTTCATGTCCCTCGAATAACTTGATCAGAGGATAAGATTGGGTATTGGTTAATACAAAAGGGACATTCATTTGTATTAGTGTCAGTACGGAGAACTGATCCACCATTCGATCAATCTTTATAGATATTACTCACATGGAGTTTCATGATCCAATGGTAGATTACTTACGACTTTTTGCTTTTCTACATAAATGATTAGTTTTAAAATAGAGTTAAGTAAATGATTGAATAATTAAAAATGATCAAAAAATAGATTATAAATTAGTGAGTCACATAAGGTGGTTCATCGTGTAAATTTTAAAAATTAAGCTATTTTTACTAAATTTACTGTAAATTTAAAAACTCACTATTACACGTATTACTGACTGCCACAAAATCAATAACTGCCCATAAACTCTTCTCTCTAGAGTAACTTCCACTTTTCTCTAAAATCACCATTTTTAACCTCCTTCCTTCTTGAAAGTGTGCTTAAATCCAATCGACCTCTTCTCAAGTTTTCATTGAGTTTTCTTCACCAGGGTGGGGGCCATCTCATTGCCCCATCTCTGGTGATGTCTCTTTTCAATTTTGCAGTTATTTTTTTTTATCTTAATATCTTGTTGTCCTCTCAATTAAGTTCTATGAAGGTTTTCTTCTATAGATTTAGTTCTATGATTTTATTCCTCATCTTATGTGTGATTATATTTTGTGATTTTTATGGCATCTTAGAACTATAAGTCTCGTTGATTCTCAAAGTGGAAGGTAAAAACGCTACAAATTATATGCAAAGATTACTAGATACAATCAGAAACATATTTTCGTGTAACTCATTTGTATCATATCTCTCATTATATTTTGTAATTCTATAAGGTTTTGTTGTAAGTTTTATCATTCTAGTTTGTATAGGCTAGATGTTTTTCTTCATTATATAGATAATGTTTTTACAACGTTATACTTTTCGTAGTTGTAATCCCTTTTTTGATGATTAATGAATCTTATTTGTTAAGAAAACTCCAAATTTACAACTTGTTTTTGTCATTTCCAGTATTAATTTTGTGACAAGCAATGGATTGACACTATGAAAAATTAAATGTCTTGACTTAGGGTTGTTAGAAATCTCTAGAAAATTGCCATTAGGAAACCAAATTCACTTTTCCAAATTTATGAAATTTCTTTTTGTAACGAGGCTTTTGTAGTTTCATCTAAGTTTAGAAGCTTCTTGCTTAGAAATAAAACTTAATCTATAGTTTTCAACATTTTCTATAGGAATTTGGATTTGCTTTTTAGATTAAAAACATTTCTAGAATGGATGAAATCAAAAATAAAAATAAAATAACTCAGAGAAATAAAGACATTCTAATCATAAAAATTCTTTCACAAATAACTATGAAAATGAAATAGATTTAAATAACGTTTACAAAAAAGATTCAAAAGTTTGTTTTGAACGCATCACATTGTTAGATTTAAAATCTAAATTTTTATGAATTTCTAATCCAACTTATTGGAAAAAAATATTCAAATCCACATAATTAAAATTTATAATAAACATAATATTATAAATTTTAAATTCAAATCTTTATTCTAAATCTTAAATTCAAATCTTTAATCTAAATTCTCAATCTAAATACTCAATACAAAAATTTAGTATAGGCGCCCTTCATATTAATGCATGATGAAACTAGACCACATCACATTAAAATGACATTTATCAATATATTTTTAGACTCAAGATGGCGTCAGAGTTCTATCTTTGATAAACAATTAGTTCAAAATAGGAAGCAATCATTTTTGTGCTTAATTCTTTTTTATATTTTTACGAGTATTTTTATATTTTTTTTATATAGTCAATCAATGATATACGATGCTTGTAGTATTATATGGAGATTTTGCTCAATAACTCCAAATCATGCCATGGAGATTCACATTTTTGGACCTCGTTTTCCAAAGAAAAAGGCTAATCTAGTAGAATAATCAGGTTGATGCCAATAAATTTACAAAATTAGGCTTTCTTCAGACTCTACAAGAGAAGAAGCCAATGGGAGTACAAAGGGGTAAACTTTTGATTTACGAAAATGTAAATATGATTCATCTGAAAAGCATCTTAAGCTCCTCAAGTCTGGCTGTTCTAACTTCCTCGTCAGTAAGGGCACCTGCTATCATTCGCTGCTTTCGTGCCTGAACTTGTTGCATTCGTTCTTCCACTGTGTCCTCTTTCCATTGCCCAACACAAACATATTTGTTTAATTAAAAAGCTAAGGAGCAAATTAATGAAAGATGCCGCTCCATCCATATCTCTTAAGACGAAATCTGAACCCTCACAATGATATCTGACAGTCTCATGAATTATCAATCTCTAAAAAGAGAAAACTAACCTTAACAATGAATCTTCTAACACGGACTGTTCTCTTTTGACCAATACGATGAATCCTCATAATTGCTTGCTCTTCTACAGCTGGATTCCACCATGGATCCTACGTTTCCATCACATTCAACTTCAATTATTAGAATAAATTATGTGTTTCTTTCCGATTTTTTCCTTTCTTTTCACTGTTTAAGTCTGAATAAAATCAGAGAACAGAAAAGGTAGATGAGTACCATTAGATAGACATTGGAAGCTGCTGTTAAGTTCAACCCCACTCCGCCAGCTTTCAAAGACATTAACAATACCTATAGCAAGGGTTAAAAAGACAAGTTAAAAACATAAAAACTCAGAAAATATGCTAAATAGTTAAAGCTTAAAGGAGCCTACCATTTTGTCATGGTCTCATTGAACTCTTTCAAACCTTTTCCCTTTGTTTCTGTGACAGCTTTCCATCAAACCTCAAGAATTCAATCCCTCTTCTCCTTAAAGGAATCTCTAAGAGATCAAAAAATGAGGTCCACTGACTAAAAACAATGCTTTTTTCGCCAGAAGCAGACCACCTAAGATGTTCCAGGCAGTCCAACAGCTTAGAAATCTTCGACGATTCCTTCCAATTCTTTTCAACATCAACCCGGAATCGGTTTTCGGAAGGACATGTTATTAGATTGCTTTTCTTGAGCAGTTGCCGACAGATTGGCCATAGCCCAGTGGCTGGAGTCCGCCAACTAGAGAGGAGACACTCCCTGCACATCTTATGAGCACATGGTGTGAGCACAGGGTCATCTTCAAACTCCATACATATAGGACACTCGGTGTTTTCACCCCGCCTGATACCCTCGACAACCTCTTCGACATATGCTCGAGAGGGAGTCTGATTAGTAGGAGAAGAGTCAGAATTAGTTTCAAGGAACCTTCTTGCAAGCTTGTTCAAGTCAGAATATTGTTGTGAATCTCCTCGACTGCACATTTCCAAACCAAACATATAAGAAACAGATAAAAGGAATCTAAATCGTAGTTTTTACAACTGTATGGCCTATGCAAACCTAAAAACAAGAAACGGGTGGTTGCAACACTGCCTAAGCCGAAGTAATAGCTCAAGTAATAGTTGTGGAGAACCTTGCCTTGTGCCACAAACTGGTCGAATTTGACCTGTTTATATCACATAAAGAATATATTTCTTCATTAAGAACAACTCACTGTCAATGATATAACTGAAAGAAATTGAAAACGTTGAAATGGTTGTAGATTTATCAGATTGTGTTCACTGCGATTTCATACATCCCCATATTTAGACAGTGATCATAAGTAAGACCTCTGTAATTTAGTACTTACTTTAGATCTCTTGAATAGTGCATCATAAAAATCATGTTCGGCTTCTGACTGTTCACACTCAATGATTTGGATATCCGTTGGAGGCAGAAAAAGTATGGGCCTAATTCAGGTGAACCAAATATTAGAACTCCAAGACTTTCTCAAAGTTATAAGAAAAACCTGTATAAGCAGGAGTGAGAAAGCAAGAGTAATTACCTTCCTTCTTTGTCTTTTGAATCCTTTGTTCTCCGCAACATTAATGGTCTCAAAATAGCTTTGATCAATCTCAGCCCTCTTGGATCACCGTTTTCATAAGGCCTTTGAATCAATTTGTTCCACCTGTTCAAATCAAACTTTTCATTAAGCGTAGGTAGCACTAACCAAAAAGTGTTAAGTATCTCCGACTCATAGTATCTCTATCCATAAGAAGGATGAGTATTAATGTCCCCGCATACCATGCCCAGTTGCACCATGGTTCAACATGCAAGAAGCACAGGAGGCTATAAAGGTCTTCCAAATTATTCTGCAGCAGCAAAACAAGTTCTAAGGAGCCACTAGGGTAATAAATGTTCTTCTGAACTTGTATAAACATATCGATCATTACTCAGCAAATAAAAAAGGAGTAAACTTTGTAAACGAGAAGGCATACCTGAAGTGGGGTTCCTGTCAAACACCATCGGCAGTGAGAGGACAAAGTAAAGGCAGCCTGTGCACATTGTGTCCTTGAGGACTTAATAGTGTGAGCTTCATCTAGCACCACCCTATACCAGTTAACCCTGTGGAAGATACTGTTGTCCAAATCCTGCATTAGAAGAAGATAAATGAATATACAATCACGTAAGGTGAACATGAAAATATGTAATTGCTATGCCGGAGTTATTAAATAACATACCAAATCTTACACTCTTATAAGCAGCTTGTAAGACACCATATGTCGTCAAGACAACATCATATTCTGACATTACTTCAGGGTTATTAGTTCTGTAACCACCATAATGAACAAATATGGAAATACTTTCAGGCCTTGAATGGGTTTCAAGCTCATCCTGCAGTTACCAATAACTTTGTAAGATATTATGAAGATTGAAGGGAAATGCATTTGTGCCTCCAGTTTGATAAGCTGACTGGTATACAAATGGTGACTTGAAATTAGTAAATAGCCCAACTCTTGGCGGAATGCTAGCCAAGTCCTCCCTTATATTATGAAGAAATTCACCCAAACCTCATATTTAACAAGGGTATGGGTATTAGTTTCCTCCATTATAGAAGAAGTGTGCGGCAAGAGAATTCACCAAACTCAATTATGTATAGATTTTAAAGATTCCAAAAAACATGAAACAAGTTACAATTACACAATAAGCCAACATCATAAGGTGATAACAGAGCAATTGGCGAGATTTTCGACAAATGGACAATTTTTCCTCCCCCTAAGCTCTACCCAGCTGGTACTTTGACCTTCTCATTCTTCTGCAGCAAGATATACTCGCGGACTCGTGATGCTTTACTTCTCATCCCAGCAATGATCTCTTCTGTTGAGTCAAATATTCGTTTAGGCAGATGGACCTCTAAATAATCAAACCACTCCCCAAGTGTCATTCTCTCCAGATCTAGCGCATCCTTAATCATACACTCTTTGACACCTGAATTGCTCTCAGTTTTGACCTTGACGGGAGTCTCAGGGGCGCCACAAGGGGCTATATTTTCATCCTTATCACGGTTCTCTTTTTCCCCACGGCTTGCTCCTTCTTTAATACACTCAATACTCACATCTTCCATGGCATTAATTATAGTATTTTGTTCTAAATTCCGCTGCTCCACATCATCTTTATCCCCCAAAACATCAACCTTGGAAGAATCCGGTGGCTCTTCCTGTAAATTCTTCCTACTCCTTGCTCCTGCTCGCGTCTTTTTAGCCTCAACATTTGCTTGTCCACCATCCAAACATGTATCTTCAGGAATCTTCCCTATCATGGAATTCATTACAACACCTTCATTCTTTACAGCTTGATCACTTCTAGTGCTCATATTCCGACCCGGTTTTTCCTTCACATAACCAACATTCTCAGAATCTTTCTCACTGACACTTACGATTTCCTTAATTTTTAAACCGTCGCTCGTATCCACCACACATTTATTCTTCAAAACCTTTTCTTTCCTGGGCCTACCCCGCCCTCGAGTCTCCACCATCCTCACATCATCTCCCCCCAATTGAAACTTATCACCAATGTCTTTGAAAACCGCATCCTTCTGGCCCTTATTCTCCGCAACTGATCCCACTGTACTCGAGCCTGCATTTTTACCCGCAGCTTTCCGCCTAGGGTTCCGCCTCAACCGGCTTTCATTGTGGAGGTAGATTTCCAACAAAATCGATGTGTATTCACCGATCTTAACGGAGTCCCCATGACGGAGAGGGAATGCAGTATTTGGCGGAAGCTTATTCCCGTTAAGAATAGTGCCATTGGAGGAGTCAAGGTCACGAAGCACCCACTTACCAGATTCATATTCGAATTCGATGCAGAGGTGATTGGAGGATATACCTGAGTCTTTGATCGGTAGGCTGTTCCCGCGTACAAGGCGACCGATGCGAATGGTGGATCCAGGTTGGAACTCTAAGATTTCGCCCTCGCGAGGGCCTTGGACCATGATGAGTTTCAGAGCTGACGAGTCCATTTTCGGTGAGAGCCACAGGGAGGTTTGGAGAATCGTAGGAACAGACGAAGAGTGCCAGGAGAGAGGGGGGGGGGGGGGGGG
>QANY01009166.1:0-22074 GCA_003255025.1 Datisca glomerata | reverse complement strand
GGGGGGGGGGGGGGGGGTTCCGTTTCTGGGCTCATCTTGTTGGTTTTTTAGCTGCCATTGTTGTTTATCTGGTGGATTTTTTTTCAGAAACCAAACGTTAGTACAGTATGTCCACAATTTTAGATTTCCTATCTGTCTGCTTCGACCACTTTATTCACGGAGAAGCCGTTATCTCTCCTCCTCATAGTTGTTTTGATCTATTTTCTTGAGTGATTGAAGCTTTGGAACCTTTCGTCTGTAATTTTGGGGTGTTAGGTATTCTCAGCTGTTCTGTACCGTTAATGCTAGATTTCTATCCCATTTCGGGGTTGGCTTGCTTCTGCATTTTTTATTCTGGTGGTTCTGGTTCACTTTTATATGCTGAATTAAGAGATTACGGTGGGAGATTGATGTTGGAGGTTCTAAAATTTGGAGAAAATTTTTTGAGGAAAAAATCTTTTATGATCATACATTTTTTCATGCATGCTACATTTTCTGTTGGTGCATATAAACACTTTTTATTTCATGGTCTACAAAATATTTTGCTATGTTACACTTATTGAATATCAATAACAAGAGTGAGATGTAAAATTACCGTTTTACTCATTTAGTTATTATTTTCTTAACTCTTTTATTGACTGTAAATAAGAAAGACATAGCAGTGAATTGTTTTGCACAGTTCACCATGTCTTATTTAATGATTCATTTTATGAAGTACCTTGCCAGATTTATTTATTCACACACCCATAAATAAAACATAAGGTGATAGATATTGTTGCATTTTGTAATCTCGTCACAAATTTCATATATGTGAATCACGTAACTCCAACATAGTTGAATCACGATCCCAACAGTTGAGGTATTGTTCGAAAATTGAACTCACTCCTTTGACGTATCAAAGACAGCAAGTAACTAAGTCAAGTTTCATATTCACCTTAGGATTAAGGTAATCATTAAAATATCTTTAAGATGTAACAATTAGATTTAGAGCTAGATAAACGGCTTTACTCGAAACTAATTTGTTCCTAGTCTATTCAACATGTTCCATAATATATTTAAGTCAACCGTTAGACTTTCCACTCTCATACCCCAAGACGGCATCCTTTCATTCAACCTAATAGTCATAATCAGACTCGTTTGCCCAATCGATCATTAAACTACGAATAATATTCTGAATTATTTCAGAAGAGTTTGTCTATAAGACCTCTCTGTCTTTACTTTTCTTATGTTGACAATAGTTTTAGGACTTAAGTAAATTATAAACACATTTTAATTAAAAGAAACTTTCATTGATTCAAAAAATTCAGTAATACATAAATGTTAGAGAAATAATTAAATACTCATAAATAACTATTACACATTATTTTATAGACACAATTCCAACAATCTCTCACCTAGACTAAAGTAGGCGTGTACAATCTCGTATCCTCATGTCGTCCAGATGACCGTAAAAATTTTTACTACTTAAAGTCTTAGTTAATGGATCTGCCACGTTGTTGATCGTCGATATGTGTGTTACTACAACATCTCCACACTGAACAATCTCTCTGATGAGGTGATATTTACACTGCATGTGTTTTGATCTTTTATGGCTCCTCGGTTCCTTTGAGTTTACTATAGTCTCATTGTTATCGCAATAAAGTGTCATGGGTTTGTAAGTTTCTGAAACGACTTCCAGAGTCTTTAGGAAATTTCCAAGCCAAACAACCTTCTTTGCAGCTTCACATATTGTCACATGCTCAGCTTCCATGGTAGAATCAACAATGAAAGATTGCTTGATACTTCTCCATACTACTGCTCCACCATTTAGGATGGACACTGATCCCGAAATGGACCTCATGGAATCCTTATCTGCTTGGAAATCGATGTCAGTATAACCCACCATATTCAAGGTAGTACCTGAATATACAAGCATGTAGTTCCTCATTCTCTTAAGATGCTTAAAGATATGCTTGATAGGATTCTAATGCTCGTGTCTAGGATTATATTAGAAACGACTCACCATGCACACGACGTAGCAAATATCTGGCCAACGACAAAGCATTGCATACATGAGACTTCCTATGGCTGAGGCATATGGAATCTTCCTCATGTCTTCCTCTTCTTGAGGAGTCTTGGGAGACTGCTCTTTGGAGAGGCTGACTCCATGCCTAAAGGGAAGATATCCTTCTTGGAGTCTTGCATACTGAAGCGATTCATCGCCTTATCAATATAAGATGTTTGAGACAGTGATAATTGTCTGTTCTTCCGATCTCAAAAGCTCTGAATACCTAAGATAAAGGCAGCTTCTCTAATATCATTCATATCAAATTACTTTGCAAGCCAAATCTTGACATCAGACAATTTTCCTATATTATTCCCAATTAGTTGAATATCATCCACGTACAAGACTAGAAAAAACACATTCCCTTAATGTATCAACTTATACACACAGGATTCGTCCACTAACTATTCAAAACCAAAGTTCTTGACAGTTTTGTCGAATATGATATTCCACGATCGGGACGCTTGCTTGAGTCCATAAATGGACTTCATCAGTTCCCAAACTTTGCCCTCTTGGCATTTTTCCATGAACTCGTCTAGTTGAACCATTTAAAAGCGCTTTTCAAGATTGCCATACAGAATTGCAGTTTTGACGTCCATTTGCCAGATTTCATAATTGAGGGTAGCAACAATGAACATGAGGATTCGAATGGACTTAAGCATGACCACCGTCGAGAAGGTATTCTCATAGTCAATATCCTTCTTTAGCTACAAGTCTAGTTTTGAATGTCTCTACATTCCCATCCAGACCTCTCTTTATCTTATAAATCCATTTACATCATATGGGTTTTACCCCTTCAGGAGGATCTACAAGCTTCCAGACTCCGTTCAAGTACATCGATTCTATCTCGACCCATGGCATCTTGCCATAGGTTTGCTTTAGGATCAACCATAGTCTGTGAGTAGGAAAGAGGTTCATCATGATCCTTATTTGAGACTGTCGTCAAGGCATCTCCATAAGACATGTACCTGTCAAGTTGCCTCACAACCCCCCTACTACGTCGAGGCTTCGTAGGTTCTGGCCCATGTTGTCAGTGTCCTCTTACTCAATAATATCTCTAACACAAGTGTACTTCTCAGCTTCACAATTCTTATATAGTCTTCCTCAAGAAAACGTGCATTCGTGCTAACGAATGTTTTCTTTTCTGTCGGACTATAAAAGACGTATATATTCGTTCCCTTGAGATATCTTACAAACATGCATAATTCTGATTGACTAGCCAACTTGCCTGTTTTCGATCTCAGTATATGTGTCGTGCACCTCATATCCTAAGGTGGCTTACGGACGACTCTCGTCCACTCCATAATTCATATGGCGTGCTAGGCATCGTCTGCGACGGAACTTTGTTCAGAATGTATGTTGCTCTTTCCAAGGCATGTCCCCATAATGAATCTGGGAGAGATGAGTGACTCATCATGGATCTAACCATATCCATCAGAGTTCGATTCCTTCTCTCTAACACATCATTCTATTATGGAGTGCCAGATGTTGTAAGTTGAGAAAGATTACCTTCTTCCTTAAGAAAGTCTTCGAACTCTCCTAGCAAGTATTCTCCACCACGATCGGATCGTAGTGTTTTGATTTGTTTCTCTAATTGCTTCTCAACCACAACCTTGTACTCTTTGAACTTTTCAAAGGTTTCAGACTTTTGGCGTATTAGATAAACATGTCCAAAACGTGAGTAGTCATTAGTGAAGGTTACAAAATATTCATAACCTCATATAGCTTGGATATTCAATGGCACACATACATCACTATGTACGAGTTCGAGGCATTGAGTGACTCTTTCACCCTTCACTGAAAATGGTCTCTTGGTCGTTTTACTTTATACGGGATTCGCATGTGGGTAGTGATCCCACACTTAAAGTTTACAATGGACCACCCTTTGCAAGTCTTTTAATCTTGTCTACGCTAATATGACCAACGTAAATGCCACAAGTAGGTTAGATTGATTGAGTCAGATTTCAACATTTTACTATCCATTTGTAAATCAATATTTACTTCACTGTTGTATATCATTGGAACTTTTGATTTTACATAGAATAAGTTATTTATCAGCCGTGTAGTAGTAATTTAGCAATCATTTCTAAAAATACTATAGAAAATCCTTGCTCAATTAAACTAGCTACTGGAATGAGGTTTTTCCCAAAAAAATGGGATATGATAAACATCACGTAAAACCAAATTACTGCTATCAAATGGCAATTTAATATTTTCAACTGATACAGTCGATACTAGTGCTCAATTCCCCTAATGAAAGTTGAACTCGCCCTTGTCAAGCCTTATGCTTCTTAGCTTTCTTTGGATCGCTCTTGTGTTTCTTTTTTACGCCAGAGGTGGAAGGTTTACTCTCAGTAAAGTTTACCTCCCGAGTCTTCCTTTTGTCCTTCAAAATTAGGGTCTTAGCAGCTTTACAACTCATTCGTAAGTTTCGGAAGTGAGTACATCAACTTATTCATCGAATAATTAAGTTTGAAGTTCTCAAAAGTATCTGTTAGGGTCTTGAGGATCACCAATAGTTTTGGTCACATTGGCCTCATTGACTAGCTCTTATGAGAGATTTCAATAGGGTCTTGAGGATCACCTATAGTTTTGGTCACCTTGGTCGCATTGACTAGCTCTTATGAGAGATTCCAATGTGTTTCGGTCTAAGTGTTTAACCAATGTATCGATTTTAAAGGTTGCTAAGAACTAACAGACCGTCTAGCAACTGTCATGCCTCATCACTTCCTTTACAAGCCTTAGCTTCTCTAACAACTTGATGACTGAAAGTGACAAGATTTCCAATTTTCTCCCATTGAAGAGAGGACCCCTAGGACGACTCTAAATCATTCATCGTGTCACGATCAAGTTTTTATTGGGGAATTATGAGAGATTCACATGTGCTTCGGCCTAAGTCTTTGCTTTTTAAAAAAAAATAGTTTTTTATAGGTTTGAAAAAACAAGTTTTGAAAATTATAAATTTTTATAAAATTTAAATAAAAAATTAAATTTATAACTTTTATAAACTTCACAATTTATTTAAACTACAATGATGCATGTACATGGTACATGGAATTTTGATATTGACATATCCTTATTTTCATATGACATGTTTTATGATATACGAGATTAATAATAAATCATCAATTCGAAATTAACCTATCTATGACTCATTTCTAATTACAACTCATAAAAAGAATCATAAATAAATTACAACAAATTAAATACTAATATTTATGGCATCTGTAAATCTTCTTCTTCTCCTTCTCCTTCAGAAAATCTCACTAATTTGTAACCATTTACAAAAGTCCAGTCCCATTTTCAAAATTCAAATTTCAACTTAAAGTTTAATTTTCGAACAATTTTTACTTTGATAAATAAATTACTAAGTAAAATAATTAGTTGATTTATTTTAAAAAGAAATTATAAAGAAATAAATTTCAATTAATTTGTGTTGAAAAATTACCAAATCAAATAAAAATAATTTTTAGGAACTAGCTTGGGCAAAACCCTAAACCATTTCCAAAAACTCAAGAAACCCAAAATTTTAAAAAACTCAAGGTTTCCTAAACTCAAAAGTTTTCAAAAACTTAATGTTTCTTAAACCCAGAAGTTTTGAAAACTCAAGGTTTCTTAAACCCTAAAGTTTCAAAAACCTTAAGGTTTTCTAAACCTTAAAGTTTCTAAAAACTTAAGGTTTTCTAGACCCTATGATTTCCTAAAGCATAATTAGGAAACCTACAATGGTGAGCGGCGACGGTAAGCAGCGGCGTGGGGCAGCATGCGAGGGCACGGCGCTACGGCGAGTGGTAAACGACGGTGATGAACGGTGACTTTTTTCGCGACGACAAATTTACATGGAATTTAAAGATACAACTTTTGCAAAAATTAAATTACATCAAAATCATATGTATCAATTTCGACATACATCAATTCTAATATTGAAAATAAACACCTAGAGTCAATCGATCAGATGCATTCATAAAACACATTCAAACATGCTATGAATGTACCATACAAAAAAATATGTCAATATCACAACATCCATTGATACATACGTCTAATTATTAAATATGCAAAATCAAGAACTCAAGGCTTTGAGACCAATTATTGGACCGGTTTTTAAAATTTTGAGGAAAAATAATGAACCATGAACTGTTCGTGGGCGGAAAGTCAAATTTTTTTGACATCAATCATTTAATCATATTAAATATAAAACATTTTATGATCATGCATATTTAGATTGACGTATTTAGAAGAGGTAGAAATAATATACCTTTCTTGTATCGAAGAAGTTCTGACTTTGTGAAATTCTATTGATTGTCTTGCATTTTTCGTTCTTCGTAGAACTTGAATCAATATTCGCACCAACAACCACTTGTAGGATTCCGCGGTATATCTCAATAGGATGATGTCATTAGGAATTGAGTGTGGACTCTCAAAATAACAGAGGAAGAAAAAAACAAATTTTTCTCTTCTCCCTCTAGATTTCGACAGTAATAGGGAGGGGAGAGAGAATCTGATTTCTTTGCTCTATATAAGCACACAGTGTGATCAAGATTAATGATGCAACCCTTTCATCCCTTATATACTAATTATGAAATTTACACACATATTCATATATTGTAAATTACCAAAATTCTCCTCCCTTTACTGTCCTTCTTTGATTTTTTACATCTCTCTAGAGTAAATACTGTGTCCAAATTCAACAATCTAAATTGATAAATTAAATTGATCTCCATCAATTAATTAATTAATTTTTTATTTACTAATTATCTAATAATGAGAAAATAAAAAATTATTTAATTTAAAAATTATTTTTGCTCTTCACTAATTAAGTGACGACACACATCACATATGGGTTCGGGAAGTGTACCTTGGTCCAAAACACGTTTTTGGTCTAAATAGTGTTGTTTCTCATTCATATCCTTATTTGCTACTCTTGAGACCAAATGAATCCGCATGAATAAAGCTATAAGATTCAAATACTCGATGGATTTATCTCCATAAATTCCCGACCTATTGAATCGTGACAACGTACGACTTCGCTATAGGGAATCAACTTTCAATTCATGCACGCTATATTTTCTGTTTGTGCAAAAAAAATACTTTTTATTTCACGTTCCACATAATATTTTGCTATGTTACCCTTCTTGAATATCAGTAGCAAGTGCGGGATATAAAATTACCGTTTTACTCATGTAGTTATTATTTCTTTAACTCTTTTATTGAGTGTGAATAAAAAAGATATAACAGTAAATTGTTTGGCATAGTTCACCATGTCTTATTCAATGATTCATTTCATTGAGTACCTGACCAGATTTATTTATTCACACACCCATCAATAAAACATAAGGTGATATTGTTGCGTTTTGTAATTTTATCACAAATTTCATATCTGTGAATCACGTAACTCCAACATAGTTGAATCACAATCCCAACACTCGAGGTATTGTCCGGCAATTCGAACTCACTCATTTGACGTATCAAAGACCGTAAGTAACTAAGTCAAGTTTCAGATTCCCATCAGGATTAATGTGATCATGAAAATATCCTTAAGGTGTAACAATTAGATTTAGATAAATGACTTTGCTCTAAATTAATTTGTTACTAGTCTATTCAACATATTCTATAATATATCTAGGCCAACCGTTAGAGTCTCCACTCTCATATCCCAAGACCGGCACCCTTTCATTCAATCTTACAGTCATAATCAGACCCGTTTGCAAAGTCGATCCTTAGACTGCGAATTTTTTTACAATAGTTCTAAGACTTAAGTAAATACATTTTAATCAAAGGAAAACTTTTATTGATTCAAAAAATTCAGTAATACATAAATATCAAGAGAAATAACTAAATATTGATAAATAATTATTATACCTTATTTTATCGATACAATTCCAACAATTGATCCAATGTTGAATTAAGAGGGGGGTGGGGGGAGGGAGTAATCTATTAGTTTATGTATAGTGTATCTTTATCTTAGGGTTTTATTGAACTTGCAATTTTCGAGATTGTGTTGACTGTTAGATTAGTTTTATCTAAATTATTAAATTAAATGTAGTATTTTATTTAGAAATGAGTGGAGGTGGAGCTCGGGGAGGAAAGAGTAATTCATCCACTGAATCTTCTAAAATATATGGNGGGGGGATAGTATCTCATCCAGTGCATCTTCTAAAATATCTGGTCCAACTCGATCAAATGATCAGGCTTGGGCTTATGCGATTGTAATTGAAGGCAATCAAAATGCTAGTTAAGTGTACGTTTTGTAATAAAGTTATTAAATGGGGTGGTATAACAAGATTAAGCAACATTTGAGTTGGATTTCTGGGCATGTGGCGAAGTGTATGAAGGTACCCTCGGATGTCATATGGCAAATGGAAAGATTAATTTTCTAATAAAAATGATAGGGCAAGGAAAAAACAAATAGATGATGACATAAGATGCCCATTTGATATTGATGAGGAAATGAACGATGAGGAGCCTGAATATCATGAAGAAGAAATCTATTTAAAGAGAAATGGGAAATTGAATGAATCTTTGAGTGGTGCTAGTGGCCAAAAGAAGAGAAAGTTACCCCCCAAAAGGTCAATTGACAAAATTTTTTCAACCAAGAATGCTTTTTGGATCACAACCTACCATTATGTCAGCATTGGCTACAAAAGAACAAAGCGATGCAGTTGATTGGCAATTTCACAGTGGTGGTTTGATGCAAGCATTCCTTTTAATGTAGCTAGATTTGAATTTTTTCAACCAATGAGTGATCCAGAGCTTCAATATGGTTAGTTTACAAGTTGCCTTCTTATCATGATTTTAGAGGATGACTTTTGAAAAACCTAGTTGATGAAGTGAATCTTTTGATGGATTATTTTAGGCGGTAACGGTGTACTTATGGATGCACTATCATGGTCGATGGATGGACTGATGGAACAAGTAGGACTTTGATCAACTTTCTTGTGTAGTGCAATAGAGGAGTGATCTTCTTGAAACCCGTTAATGCTAGTGGAATATGTAAGAATGTGAATGCATTGTTTAAGCTTTTTGATGAGGTTATTGCATAGGTAGGGCCAAATAATGTTGTGCAATCTATTACTGATAATGAGGCTAGTTACAAAGCAGGGACAAGAAAAGTAGTGAAGATATTTTAGACTTTTTTCCACGTCTTGTGCAGCACACACCATTGATTTAATGTTGGAAGATATGACCAAGCTTGATCAGTTTCTTGTAAATGCACGAGTAATAGCAGATGCAAAGAAGATTGCAAAATACATATATAATCATTTGTGGATACTCAACTTGATGAGAACGAAGTTCACTAACGATAGAGATTTAATACGTCTGGGTATCACAAGGTTTTCCATAAACCTCCTCACTTTGCAATGTCTTTTTAAATTTTCAGTGGAGCTTAAACGAATGTCTTAAGTGATGATTGGATGAACTCGAGCGTGAGAAATGCAAAACAAATTAGAATGATGATGAAACTCAAGCTTGTAATGCGAATAATGACGATCATGATGATGAAATTCAAGCTTGTGATGTGAATAATGACGATGATGATGATGAAACGCAAGTAAATTAGTTGTGATGTTGAACATTTGTGTATTTCAAGCTGATAATGTTATTTAATATGATATTTTTGTAGAATTTTAATGTCATTAATATGATGTTTTGTTAAATTTTAATGGTAATTACGATTTATTTTCATTATATAATCTATTGATTCAGTTTTTTCTTAGTTATATTATATATAATAAATTTTATAACATTATTTTAGATGATTGGATTTTTTTTCCGAAATGATGCACCAAAATATCTCGAACGTTTCATTTTTCAAAAAATCTAAACAACCACCGAAACAGAATTGACTACTATGATTTCGAGAGACCAAAGCCGACCGTTAGTTAATTGCTAGATATTAATACTAGATTAGTAGGATTACTATGTATTAATATCATATTAGTAATTAATTGGATTGGACTATCCTACCTAACTTTTTTAAATGTGTGTTCTGCTTAAGCATGCATATGTTTATGAGAGTTGGGATACCGTTGCGTACATTGCATGTTATTTTTTTTTGTTTTTATTTTCATTATATGATGTATGCTTTAATTAGAATGTGTTTGTAATGATTGAGAATTTTATTATTTTTTCGTAATTAAAATATTTTCCATGAGCCCATTAACATCTTTATTGAAAATATTATCGACAGTAATGGATATTAACTAGGACTTTAATATGACTGTAAAAAGAAGCAAGTACACTCCTAATTAACAGTTACGGTAGATCTTTCTTAGAGTTCCTCTTAGAGAATAAAATTAACATTGGCTATGTAGATATATTAAATTTTAGTTCATGTTACTTAGTGTCATTATATGACAAATATGTTGGAACTATAGTATATTCATTTTCCATGGAAGTCGATATAATTACTAATCTCTAGTAAGATGTCTGAAGGGTAATGTTAAATACTAAGATGGCAATGGAAACTCTGGTTAATGACCATATCGTTATGATTGGTGTTTTAAAAACGAGACAAAGATTCCTATAGCCGAAATTGATGGGAAAACCCAAGTCGATTTAGTCTTGGATACCTAAGTGGATTCCTTATATCGGTTCATGATTAAACTATATCACATGCAGAAATGTTTAATTGAGTTGAACTAAATTAGGAACTCCAGATAGCTAAGGGAATCTTGAAGACACAGTTTGTGTTAAACGTGACCCAGTCAACTTCTTCTTTTGAGCTTTAGCTTAGCCTGGATAAGATGAAGAAAATAAAGATCTTTAAATAGAGTTGACTTAGAGTAAGAAATAGAGAGCTAGCTCTTACGAGAACTGCTTCTATTGTGGGAAGACTGGATACAAGAAAACTAGCTAAAATGTTTTCTTAACCATAAAGAGCTGAAACATGCATCTCATTAAGTAGTGATTCACTGATTGATTCTACTATGTCCTGACGTGTAGACTCTGAAATCACTAATCACATTCACAATTTCATGTGAAGGTTCTAAGAAACTAGAAAACTAAATGAAGGGGATTGCATGTTGTTCTTTGGATAGAGGCATATGCACTATTTTGTATAGTACATTTATTTCTATATTTTGTGTTTCATGATATGGAGTAAAATGACGGTATACATAGTACATTATAGAAGAAAAAAGTTTCTCAAGCCAACAATACATCTATAATATATGTCTAGGTCATATGACCTAAGTATGATTCGAGGACTGTAAGAGACATGCTTCATGGCTTTAATTTTTTAAACTCTTACAATTAAGTGAATTCGTTACTGATAAGTATATGATCAAGAGTCTTTTTTGAGACAGAATGACGTGGAGGTCTGTGACGTTAGTGTTGGAGTATATTACTTGAGTGGACAAGTGGTACTCTAAGTGTGGGGTGGCTATGGGTATAATATCAATTTTATTGACGGGTACTCTAGATATGACTATGTTTGTCTTATGCTTCTCGATTCTGAAATTTTTGAGAAATCAAATAGCTTAGAACGAAAGTCGAGAAGGCATTGGAGAGAAAAACTATGTCTCTTCGATTTGATCGGAGAAGTAAATATGTAATACCCCAAAGAATTAATGGGTAATTTTGTAATTTAAAAACACCCCACTCACACCATTGTGTATACACCCTAGCATATCTACCACATTCTCCATCTCTTTTGCACGAACCCATCTCCTGTAACCACCCACAACTCCCTCCTTCCCTATTTTCTTTTAATTCACAAACCCTCCCTTTAACTGCCAATCTCTATTTGTTTTATCTCTATGGTAGCCCTCTCTCTCAGGTGAAAACTCCATTGATTCTCATTCTTTCAACTTCATCTTCTTCTTTTTCTAATTTAAGTAAGTATTCAATTTTTCCTCCTTGCATTTCCTTTCTATTTATCTTTCCTATTTTCTCTCTCTATTCAACTTAGATTTTAATTAATACTTTGATGCATCAATCTAAATTTTGCTCTCTAATTTCCAGCAGGTTACATTCTTGATCATCTCTGTTTTGTTCAATTATTCTTGCGTCGTCGTCGTCCACCGATTCCGATAAGGCATTTTATTTTCTTTCTCTCGTTCTCATCATTTCTCCCCTGTTTCTCTCGGTTTCTTTGCCATTTCACTAAACTCATCCATATTTTCCTTTTTGTTCTTCTATTTTCTTTCATTTGGACAACCTTCAATCGTCATTTTCTGGTCGTTGCTTCATCGTCATTGATGCCTTCATCATCGGTAAGCTTGATTTCCTTCCTTCTCTCTCGATTGTGTCCATAATGTAACTTGGTCTTTTGATTCAGTTGGCTTTGACCGGACCCATTTATCTCTTTCGTCTCCCCCTCTCTGTTGCGTCTCTCTCTCCTTCGTCTCCCTTCTTCCCCTTGGTTTCTGCTTCTCTCGGTCTCTCTCTCCCCTTCGTCTCCCTCTTCCCCTCTGTTTTTGCTTCTCTCGATCTCTCTCTCTCCTTCGTCTTTCTCCCCATCTCTGTTACGTCTCTCTCTTTCTCTTTCTCTCTCTCTCTCTCCTTCGCTCCCTCCTCCCCTATGTTTCTGCTTCTCTCGGTCTCTCTCTCTCCTTCGTTTTTCCCCCCTCTCTGTTGCGTCTCTCTCTCCCTCTTCTTCGTCTCCCTTTTCTGTTCCCCCTTCTCTTAAACCGGTTCACTTGAACCAGACCAGTTCATTCAGGCCGGGCCAAACTGGTTCAGTCATACCAGGCCAGACCGAACCGGCTCGGCCAGACCAGACTGGTTCAACCTGACCAGATCGAACCGACCCAAAACAACAGAACCGAACCAGTTCAAACCACCTGAACCGTGTTGAACTGTTTTAAACCGCTTAATAATTTACACCCGATGTGCTTTCCACCTTTTCCCAACCTCGCTTAGTTAATTAAATAATTGTAGATATTATATGAATTTATTGTGATCTGGGATCCTTGGATTTCAGGTCATTAGTTGCTGAATTTAATTCGTAGCGAATCCAAGTAAGTGAATTCACATAATAATTCGGTTCATATGTTATAAGTGTAGAATATATAATGTGAAATTATTTTATTATTTCTTTATGTTCAATCTTATGATCAAGTGTTCCATTTATTTTTCATATCACGATGAAATTATTTACCATGTTATATATGATTATATTTTGAGTTATACATGTAATAGTTATATCGTTTATGTTCATGAACAAGTTATATGTTTACCCATGTATATGTGATAATGTGAATTATGAATATTAATTCAATAAGTAAACAAGAAGTAGACTTAGTCATGTCCCTTGGTTATTAAGTAACCAAATTATTCACGTCATGTTATCAAGTTATACGGGTGGGTGTCACCATGTTCATGTTAGCATCCTTAAGGTTCAAATAATTTTAAGTGACATCAAATTTCAGGACACCTAATCTGCCATGTTCACATTCATGTTACAATATCAAGTTCAAGTTGTGAGTTAGTTCTGGTTAGGTTGTTAATCGAGGGATATGCCTAGTCGAATTATGATCAAACAAGTATAAATATCGGCATTTTTAAGTACAAGTTCAAATTATATGTTAACCATGAAATCGGTATGTTATTACAAGTATTTTATGTGACCAGTGAACGTGTGAAATAAATTTGCATGAGTTATATGTTTACATTTATGTCATATGAAACTTATTAGTATGTGAATTTATTTACTGAGTATTTTTAATACTCACCCCTCATAGATGATTGTGTTACAGGTAATTGTGAGCAGCATGAGTGAGGAACTGCCATAAGAAGCATGATTATGATTTTTATGTTAAATTATAACTTTATGCCTTCAGTTTAACTTTAGTTATTTTAGAAGTTTATGAATAATCATGTTTAACTTTCATGTCTTATGGATTTTCGTGCTTCATTTTACTACAGTTTAATGAATTATTTATTTCAGTTTAATGAGTTAATATTCTTTTAAAATAATTTTATGCTTCCACTATTTAACGTTAAAATTAGGGTTTTCAATTTGAAGATTTTCTCAGATTAGGGTTTTCAATTTGAGGATTTTCTCAAATTAAGGTTTTAATTGAATTGAGAATTTTTGAATTGTGAAATTCCAAGCATGTTTAACCCTCGGGAATGAGGGTGTTACAAAATACCTCTTAATCACATTCATAGACTACAAGGTAAATATCCAGATTGTATCCCAGTTGGCTACATATGTGTCACCCTTAGAATTGTGTAACAATAAGGAGAAATGTTTTCTTTTAACATAATGAGATCTATGTGTAGTTATTTCACTAGCCTATTTTTTTTTTTAGGATTAACTTTATAGATTACGTATTTTCAATCTAGCATCAACTTTGACTGTTCTTGAAACATGATAAGAATTCTGGAATGTTCGTAAACCTAGTTTATGTAACCCACATTCCCTTTTGCATAACCTATAGTTAGATTTCATTTTGATCGACCATCTAGCTTAGAAACATTCTCTTTTAGCACGTGTGTTGAACATCCACATGTGCAAGCAACAAGTCACCATCCTCATCACTGAAACACTTGGCATTCTACACTTCCAAATTTTTCATAAGCCAAAGAAAATCCACTGAATTAGCTCCTTCCTTTTTAGAGGATCAACAATTTTGCTACAAATATCCAAATGAGACTGCCCAAGTAGAATATCTGAACGGAGACTAATAGGACTAGCAAACGAGAACGCCACCGCTAAAGGGCACTTGAAGAAAATATGTGTGACACTCTCAGATTCATACCATAATGAGAGCATTTAACGTCTACATGAACCCCACGTCAAGCTAAGTTTTCTTTACATGCAAGGAAGTTATTTAGAAGTCTCCACATAAAGTTTTGAATTTTAGGAATAGTTGGAGCTTTCCAAACCCCATTCCATCTATCTGAGTCTACGGTAATGGAACTCGGCATACCCTAAGCGGACTTACGACCCAAGCCATTATTGAGCATGTTGAATGCCGCTGCATACCTAGACTTCACTGATTAGAACCCATTATTTGAATAATGCCAAAACAAACTAACCTCTCTCATGTATCTACTAAAAGGAAATTTTTTTAAAGCCTCTACATCAATGGGTACAAAAATACCTCTATTAGATTAGTGTTCCATCCGGAAAAATTAGGGAGAATGTGATCCTTCACCACCCTAACTCTATCATTCCTCAGTGATATAACTCTAAACGTATCGGGTCAAGGAATCCATGGCTCCTCCCACACCTCAATGTTGTTACCATTTTCAACTATCCACCAGAGACCACGATAGAGAATTTTCTTGCCCTCAATAATGCTCCTCCAACCCCATTATGGTCTACTCCCTATTTTTGCTGATAGAAAATTACCCTTCTTAAAATGTTTGATTTTTAAGAATAGATATAGCATGTAATTACGGTTATTCACTAATCTCTAACCCAGCTTTGCCAACAAAGCCAGATTGAAAACCTCTAAATATTTGAACCCCACACCACCATCCTTTTTCCTCTAAATGAGCTTACTCCACGATCCCCAATGAACCCCAATTTTAAACGGAGAAGAATTGCACCAAAAATCGGCAATCCTACTTGAAATTTTACTACATATGATGACAACAACTTAAAACAAGACATGATGTAATTTGGTATAGCATAAGCAATATCCTTAATAAAAAGTTCCCTCCCTACCAAAGGCAGAAATATTTCAAGTCCATCCAGACATCCGATTTACTACTTTTTCCAAAATGACATTAAATATTTGACGTTTTGACAAGCCAAAATCAGATTCAATTCCCAAATATTTATTCAGATAAGATGAAGGGTTCATACCCGAAATGCAAACAAGCCCATGATGAATCTGAGGTGGAATGTTTTCACTAAAGACAATAGAGCTCTTCTGGAAATTAATAACTTGCCCTCAAGCCTGACCGTAAATCTTCAGAATTTCCAAAATGGATCTAACTTCCTTCACTGCAACCTTATAAAAACGCAAAGAGTCATCTACAAATAATAGGTGGGATATAGAAGAGCCTGATAAACCATACCGGAACCTTGATATAAACCCATTCTCCACTGCCTGAGAGATGAGCTTCGAGAAAGCCTCCGAACAAATGAGAAATAGATAAGGGGAGAGAGGATCCCCTTGTCTAAGTCCCCTACTGGGATAAAACATCAAGCTTACATCCCCATTGATCAACACATGTACAAAACTGATGAGATACGTGCATGGATCCAGGAACAGATGGGATCAGTATGTTTTAAAATTAACTAAAAAAGTAAGATTGAACCACGAATGGTTCGTTGGTGGAATACCAAAAAAAAATTCAATTAACTTATTTAATCAAATTTAATAATTTAAAATAAAATAAAATGTGATTACGCATATACGATATTAAATGAGAAGATAATGTTAGAAACAATTATTCACCTATACTTTGTATTAGAGAATTTTTAAATTGGCGGAATTCCTTCGAGCGTTGTTCATGTTCTTCAAGCTTCGAGATCCGAATCACGCAATTGAACTCCAAGAACGATTTGTGAATTTCATCTACCAACAACCACCCATTAATTTCAGAAATATATCTCACGAGAATTTTGTGCAGAAATGTAGGTGTGAGCTCTCAAAACGATTGAAGGAAAAAATCAAATATTTTTCCTTCAATGCTCTCTCAATCGACGACAATCATTAGGGAGAGGAGGAGACTCTTTTTCTATGTATCTGATATGAGATCTATATCTCTATCTCTCTTTATCTCTGCAATCAAATAGCTATTAGATATCTATAAAATGTAGTTTTTGATATTTACAAATATACTCATATATTTTAAATTTCTAAAAATTCACCCACATATATTCAAACTATTGCAAAATAGTATATCTCCACAGTGTTTGAGTTGTATCCAAATTTTTCAATCCAATCGATAGATTTAATTGATCATTATCAATTAATTAATTAAATTACTTTTATTTACTAATTATTCAATAATTAAAAAAATAATAAACTAATTAATTTCAATACAAATAATCACACTTAACTAATTAAGTGTTATCACCCATCACATATAGGTGTAGGAAATATGTCTTGGCACCAAAATACATTTTTATCCGATTTACTTTGTTTCTCCATTTCTTTTCTCATGAGCTATTTCTGAGATCGGATGGACCCACATGAACAAAGCTAAGAATTCAATCTTGCATCATACGACACCACTATAAGTTCGATGCCAAATCAACTCTGGATTTTTGTGCGCTATTTTTCTGTTGGTGTAAATAAACCCTTTTTATTTTCACGGTCCACAGAATATTTTAACATAATAGCCATCGTGAATATCAGTAACAAGAGCGGAATATAAAATTATCATTCTACCCCTCTTGTTATTATTTCCTTAACTCATTTACTGACTGTGAATAAGAAAGGCATAATAGTGAATTGTCTCGTACAATTCACAAGTCTTAATCAATGATTCTATTCATTGAATACCTGATCAGGTTAACTTGTTTACACACCCATTAATAAAGTATAAGGTGATATTGTTACTTTCGTATTCCAACCACGAATTTTCATATCTGTGAATCACGTAACTCCAACTTAATTGAATTACAATCCCAATAGTCGAGGTATTGCCCTCCAATTCGAACTCACTCATTTGACATATCAAAGATTGCAACTAACTAAGTCAAGTTACGTAATAACCTCAGGATTAAGGTAATTATGAAAATACTCTTAAGGTGTAACAATTAGATTTAGAGCTAGGTAAACGGTTTAAGACTCTAAATTAATTTATCACCGGTCTACTCAACATGCTCATAACATGTCTAGGTTAACCGTTTGAGTCTTCACTCCCATTCCCCAAGACTGACATCCATTGGTTCAACCTAACAGTTATAATTGGATCTAATTGCTCAATCGATCTTAAGACTGTGAATATCATTCTGAATTTTCTCAGAAGAGTTCATCTGTAGACGCATTTGTCTTCACTCTTCATTCGTTGATGAAAGTTTCAAGACTTGAGTAATTTATAAGCACACTTTAATTTAAAATAAAACTTTCAATTTATTCATAAAAAGTCAATAATATTGATGTCTGAAAAATAACTAAATACAAATAAATAGTTATTAGGCGCTACTTTATGGATATATTCTAACAATCTCCCACTTGGACTAAAGTAGGCATGTACAATCTCTTATCCCCAAACCCTCCAGATGACCATAAATATGTTTACTACTTAAAGTCTTCGTGAATAGATCTGGCATTTTGTTGACCGTCGAAATATGCGTAACCACAACGTCTTCACGCTGAACAATTTCTCTAATCAGGTGATATTTACCTTCTATGTATTTGGATCTCTTATGACTTCTAGGTTCTTTAGAATTCGCTACAGTCTCACTATTATCATAATAAAGTGTCATGGGCTTGTAAGTGTCTAAAACAGCTTCCAGAGTCTTCAAGAACTTTCTAAGCCATACAGCCTCCTTTGCAGCTTCACAAGCTGCCACATATTAAGCTTTCACGGTAGAATCAGCAATGCAAGATTTTTTGATACTTCTCCATGCAACTGTTCCACCGTTCAGGATGAACGCCGATCCTGAAGTGGACCTCATGAATCCTTATCAGCTTGGAAATCAGAATCAGTATATCCCGTCATATTCAAGTCACTACTTAAATACACAAACATGTAATTCCTTATTTTCCTAAGATACTTAAGGATATGTTTGATGGCAATCCAATGCTCAATTTCAGGATTAGATTGGAAATGACTCACCATGCTCACGTCATAGCAAATGTCTGGCCTAGTGCAAAACATCGCATACATGAGACTTCCTATAGCTGAAGGATAAGAAATCTTTCTCATGTTTCCTCTTCTTGAGGAGTCTTAGGGGACTACTCCTCGGAGAGGCTGACTGCATGTCTAAAAGGAAGAAATCATTTCTTGGAGTTTTGCATATTGAAGTGATTCAACACCTTATCAATATAAGATGCTTGAGATAATATTAATTGTATGTTCTTCCTATCTTGAAAGATCTGAATACCAAAGACAAATGCAGCTTCTCCAAGATCCTTTATATCAAATCACTTTGCAAGCCAAATCTTGACATCAGATAGTTTTCTTACATCATTCTCAATTAGTAGAATATCATCTACGTACAAGACTAAAAAGGATGAGTAACTCATCATGGATCTAACCATATCCATCAGAGTTCGATTCCTTCTCTCTGACACATCATTCTGCTATGGCGTACCAGGTGCTATAAGCTGAGAAATAATACATTCTTCTTTAAGAAAGTCTTCGAACTCTCCTAGTAAGTACTCTCCACCACGATCTGATTTTAGTGTTTTGATTTATTTTTCTAATTGCTTTTCAACCAAGGTCTTATACTTTTTGAACTTTTCAAAGGTTTCAGACTTTTGACGTATTATATAAACATGACTAAAACATGAGTAGTCATCAGTGAAGGTTACGAACTATTCATGACCTCCTGTTGCTTGGATATTCAATGGCCCACATACATCACTATGTACGAGTTCAAAGCATTGAGTGGCTCTTTAACCTTTTGCTGAAATAGGTCTCTTGGTCATTTTACCTTCAATATAGGATTTGCATGTGGGTAGTGATCCCACATTTAAAGTTTGCAAATGATCATCCTTCATAAATCTTTTAATCCTGTCTAGACTAAATGCCGGCCTGAATGCCACAAATAGGTTAGATCGGTTGAGTCATACTTCAACATTTTCCAATCCCTTTGTGAATCATTATTCACTTCAATGTCATATATCATTTGAACTATTGGTTTTACGTGAAACAATTTATTACATATGCGTGCAACAGTAATTAGGCATTCATTTATTAAAATACCAATATCTTTATCAATGAATTTAAGATCAAATCCTTGTTCAATTAATGCACCAATAGAAAAAAGATTCTTCCAAAAAACTGGGATATAATAAACATCACGTAAAATAATAAAATGTTTCTCAAAACATAATTTAATAGTTTCCACAGATACAACCGATACTAGTGCTCCATTACCCCAGCGGAAGTTGTACTCACCTTTGTCAAGCCTTCTGACTTTCATGAACCCCTACATGGAGCAACTGATATGGTTAGTAGCTGCAGAGTCTACAATTTAAGATAAAGTAGAGTCAGCTACATAATAGGCCTCAGTTACAATTATTATACCTTTAGATCTCAACTCTTTGAGATACTCTGGGCATATACATTTCCAATTACCAGCAACTCCACAGTGATGACACTTGTCTTTTGACTTGCTTACTTTCGCGGTACTCTTGCCTTTAACAGCTCTCGGCTTTTGCTTCTTCGCTTTTCTTGGACCTCTTCTCTGTTTCTTTTTAGAGTTAGAGGTGGAAGGCTTTCTTTCAGTAAAGTTAGCCTCTCCAGACTTCCTCATGCCTTTCAAAAACAGAGTCTCAACAGTTTGTAACTCCTTTATGAGCTCAGGAAGTGAGTATTTCAGTTTATTCATTGAATACTTAAGCTTGAAGTTCTCAGAGGTACTAGGTAGAGTCTCTAGGATCATATTCACCTAAGTCTCACCATCAACCTCAGCACACATGATCTTCATTTCATTCAGATAACTTACGATCAACATCATATGTTCTCTGACAGGGGTTCCAGGTTCCATCTTACAGTTCATGAAGTTGCGTACAGTTGTTTGTCTAGCTTGATGACCCTGATCTATGAACATTTAGGTGATGTTCAACATCATATCAACGACGGTCTCAAGGTTCTGATGCTATTTTTTCGACACATTGCTTATAGATGCCAAGATGTAACGTATGGTGATCACATCAGAACGCAACCAAGAAGCCTAAGCATCATTCTCCTCTTGAATCTATTCAGTAACAAGCTTAAGGGGACAAGGGGTAGTGAGTACAAACTTGTACTTTTCTACCATCAGCACGATACCGAGTTTTCATTTCCAATCCACATAATTTTCACCAGTAAATTTGTTCACGTTAAGAATAGTTGAGAGAGGGGATAACGACATGATTACCGAAAAGAATAAATAAAGTAGTGTAAATAAATTCTCAATCTTTTAGGGAAGTATGGTGCATGATACAACTACTTAAACATTTAAAAATCCATTAAAAATATTTCTTCCATGATGTTACGATAAATAAAATAGCTTGTCACATCGAGGGATGAAGTCCAAACTATCTCCTAACGCATCGAGGCTCTTGTCGTTTGGTTAATGCTAAAATATCTTCACATATAGCTTAACCAATCACCAATGGTTTGGTCACCTTGGCCCCATTGACTAGCCCCTAAGTGGGGATTTCAATGTGCTTCAATCTAACTGTTTAACCAATGCATCGACTCTTAAAAGTTGCTATGGACTAACAATCCGTCTATGGGATGGCCTTGCCCCACCACTTTCTTTAAAAGTCTTAGCTTCTCAAGCAACTAGATGAATTAAGGCGACACAACTCTAAAGTTTCTCCCATTGAAAAGATGACCGTTATGGGCGGTTCTAAACCATTTATCGTGGCATGATCGAATTCGCATTGGAGACCTTAGGAACGTTTCAACGCAGTTTTTGAAAAAAATGAATTTTTAGTTGTTTTTCATAACGTAGCTTTTATTAATTTAAAAAATGTGATGAAATTTATAAATCCTTTATTTAATTTTAAATCAAAATTTAAAATCATAAGCATTATAAATTTCGCATTGTAATTAAATTATAACCATTATAAATTCATCTACAATGATGCATGTACATGCTACATGAAAATTTGCTATGAGAATTTTTCTAGTTCTATACGACATGTTATATGATGATGCACGATTAAAAATTAAATCATACATTTAAAATTAACCTACATATTGACTCATTTCTAATTACAACCCAAAAAATAATAAATTAATTATAAATTAATTTATAAACTACTCTTCATGGCGTCCGCAATTTTCTCATTCTTCTCCATGCTATCTTACCACTTTGTAACTCTTTACAAAAATTCATCCCATTATAAATTCAAATTTAAAACTTAAAATTCAAAATTCAAATTTCAAAAATTTCAAATTTAAATTTTTATTAAAACCCTTTAATTAAGGAAACTATTTTCTTAATTAAATAATCTCATTAATTATCTAAT